>CM053513.1:49874953-50077453 GCA_028627145.1 Eidolon dupreanum
CAGTCATCCAAATCTAATGCTTTTTCAATTTTTATCCAGATGTTTGTTATCATCTGAGACACTAAATAAAATGAAACTTAAGAAGTTAATAGTGGAATATTACACTTGAATATAGTTTTTTTCCAATACAAGAGTCCATGAGAAAAATAAATGGATAGTTTATGTCAGCAGGCTGAATCCATAAAATATTTTAATGCAACTGCCATTCCACCTTCATAACATAACATATAATGGCAATGAACATTTATTGAGGGTACAGTCTGTGCCAGGCTCTGTTCCAAGTACTTTATATGAAAGGCCTCACTTAATCCTGATAACTATCATTATCCCTATTTTAAAATGAGGAAACTGGAACTAAGAGAAGTAACTGGTCTAAGGAAACAGCTAATAAATGACAGAGCCGGGATTCAAATCTGCTTGATTCCAAAACCCATTTATTTAACATTTGTTCATTATTTACAATAAAAACTCAGATAGTAAGATAAATTAATGTTGAAAATTAAAACAGTATTAATAAACATATTCCCAAATGTACAACACAAAAGTTTTGCTCATTTATGTCTCCATAGCTCTTTTGTAACTAAAAGAGGACTATTTCTGACTAAAAGGATGATACTACCACGTATTTATCCAAATTTCACTTAACCTTCAAATATCAGTTCCCTTATTCTATGTATCTTTTTCCAATTGCTCTGGAAATTACTTCTACTTAATTCCTACAACTATACTTGTATCTAGCACATAGTTTAGCATATAATCATTCCCCAATTGTAATGAGTATTTAGGTAACAGATACCAGATTTACCCTCTCACCTGAAAACACACACACACACACACATATATATATACATGTGTGTATGTATATACATATATATGTACATATGTATGTATGTATGTATGTATATATGTATGTATATGAAATGATGGTTCTCACAACACTGGATATCAGGCAGTGAAAAACAGTGATCCCTGAGAGACAAGAAACAAATAAGGTGAGGCCTACATTTGTGCCAGTATACTGCCCTGAGAGAGTCACCAGGTTTCAGCTCAGGGAGAGGAATCCAGGCTGAGCTCCCTAGGTTGAAAAGATAGAGCTGAGAGCCTGGAGAGACCAAGGCAGCTAAATTTGCATGAGAGAGTACCAAACAGAGGAGACTTTCACAGAGAGAGAACTCCAGAGATCTCCAGAGGATCTCTCTAAAATAAATGACCAGGGTACTGATTTGTGCATGAATGTAAGGCAGTATCTGAGGATGAGGAAAGAATCATCTGAAAGGATACCTGGAGTTCACCTAGGACTGGGAATAGTGCCTGTTTCCACGTGGCAGACAGAGAAACACCATAATGCATGTATGAGTCATTGGGCAGGGTACTCAGAAGAGCGTTATCTCAAAGGTGGGAATAATTAGCCCTAGCAAACTATACTTCTAGATGAGTCTAACAAATCTTTAAAATAAGACCTGGAAGGAATAAACTATTTATAAGTAACTTAATGGTACTCCAAAATAAAGCACAAAAATATTTATAGGAATATAAAAATGTCCAGCACTAAAAAAGGCAATATTTACAATTTCTGGTATCCAATCAAAACCTATCAAGGATGCAAAGAAACAGGAAAATATGAATCTTAATGAGGAAAAAAATTAATCAATTAAAACTGACCCAGAATTGACACAAATGTTAGAATTAACAGACAAGAACATTACAATTATTATAACTACATTTCATATTCTCAAAAACTTAATAGAGACACAGAAGATATGAAAAAGACCCAAATCAAACTTCTAGAGATGAAAACTACAATGTCTGAAAGGAAAGATACACTGGAAAGGACAAATGGCAGATTAGGTATTGTGGAAGAAAATATTATTTTTTTAAAGATTTTTATTATAATATAGGTAACATACAATATTGTATTAGCTTCAACATTTATATATCTAAAGAAGTCATCACCATGATAAGTCCGGCAACCATCTGACACTGTACAAAAATACTGTAATATTATTGACTATATTCCCCATGCAGTACACCACAACCCCATGACTTATTTGTTTTATACATGGAAGTTTGAACCTCTTATTCCCCTTCACCTTCCCCAACCTTTTTTAATTTTTTAATTACAGTTGACATTCAATATTATTTTATTTTAGTTTCAGGTGTGCAGCATAGTGGTTAGACATTTATACAATTTATGAAGTGAACCACCTGACTAGTCTAGTACCCACCTGGCACTATACATAGTTATTACCATATTACTGACTAGAAGAAAATATTACTAAATTGAAAACATACTAATAGAAACTTTCCAAAATGAAACACAGGAAAAAAGAATTTTTTAAGTGAATGGAGAATTGGTGAGTTGTGGGACATCTTCAAGAGGTCTATTATGTGTATGTTGGGAGTCCCGAAGAAGAGGAGACAGAGAAGGAAAATTTTTGAATAAATAATTGATTAAAATATTACAAGTTTATTAAAATATTATAAATTTAAATTAGCCTAGAGAACCAAGAAGCACACTAACCTCAAGCAAAAGTAACATGAGAAAATGACACTAAAGCACAACATAATAAAATTATTCAAATGATAAAAAGAAAATAAATTTAAGTAGCCCAAGAAAAAGACATATTACATACGAAAAAAATAAACATAAGCAGATTTCTCATGAAAAACTAGGCACAGGAGAAGATAATGGAGTAACATCTTTAATAAAAGAAAAATATATCAATATGATTGCCTATGTAGAATATATAATGAAATCTAGAGAAAAGCAACTAGAACTAAGAATGTTGCAGGATCAAAGTGTACTTTTCTATGCTACCAATGAACAACCAGAAATTAAAATTCAAAAAACAATACAATTTACAATAACATTAAAAATATAAACTACTTAGAGATAAATCTGACAAAAGATGTGCAAAAGCTATACACTGAAAACTGTAAAATATTTCTGTGAAAAATTTTTAAAGACCTAAATAAATGGAGAGATACATGGTGCTTATGGATCAGAAGATAAAATACTTTTGTGAGGTCAAGTATCCCCAAAATGAGCTATAGATCCCAAACAAAATCCCAGTATGCTTTTTTGTAGAAATTGATATGGATATGGAAATGGAAGGAACCTAGAATAGCCAAAACAACTCTGAAAAGAGAATAGTAAATGAGAAGATCTGATTTCAAGACTTACTATAAAGCTACTATAGTCAAGATAGTGTGGCACTGGTGCAAAGACAGACAGATCGGTGGAACACAGTAAAGAGTCCAGGATTAGACTTATATTATGTGAACCAATTTTTTTTTTTGTTTTTGCCTCTACTTTCCTTTTTTCTTAAATAGACTTTTTTTATAAAGCAGATTTAGGCTTACAGTAAAATTGAGTAGAAAGTACAGAGAGTTCCTATAGATGACTGATTTTTGACAAAGATAAAAAGGCAATTTGGTGGAGAAAAGCAATTATTCTTACCATCAATAAATGGTGGGAATAACTGTATATCTGTATGTAAAAAAAAAGCAACAGCAAAATAACATTGATCCATATCTCAAACTATATGCAACAATTAATTTAAAATGAATCAATGCCTTACATGTAAAATTGTGACATTTCTAAAAGAAAATATAGGAGAGAATCTCTGTGATTCTGGATTAAATGAATATTTTAGATGTAATATCAAATGTATGATCAATAAAAGGAAAAATGGTAAATTGAAATCCATAAAAATTAAAAACTTCTTGTCCAAATATACTGTTAGGAGGATGAAAAGACAAGCCACAAACTGGGAGAAAATACTTATAAATCATTTATATGATAAAGTACCTGTATCCAGAATAAATCAGGAACTCTCAAATCTCAATAATAAGAAAAATATCAAAATGGGCAAGTGATTTGAACAGATGCTTCATCAAAAAAGATATGTGAATGGCAAATTTGCCCATGATAGGTTATTCACCATCATTAGTCATTAGGGAAATATAAATTAAAGCCACAAAGTGAAAACTCTACACACCTATTAGAATGCCTAAAATTAAAAAGGCTGACCATACCATGTGCTAGTGAGGATGTTAAGAAACTGGAACAGTCATACACTACTAATGTAAAGTGAGCCGACCACTTTGAAAAACAGTTTGGCAATTTCTTAAACAATAAACATACACTTACCATATTATCCAACCACTCCACTTCTAGATATCACCCAAGAGAAACGAAAGTATATATATGCTTGTACATGAAAAATCATAGCAACTTTATTTGTAAGAGCCAAAAACTGTAAACAATCTAAACATCTATGAACAGGTGAATGAATAAACCAATCATGGCATATCTGTATAATAAAATACTCAGAAAAATAAAGAATGAACTATTATGCACACAATAAAACAGACTGATGATAAAATCATGAGAGAATAAAGCAAGATATAAATGAGTATAAACTCAATATAGAGGGAGAAGACAGAAATTCCCGTCTCCTAGTCTTGTTCTGCAAGAGGTATATCTACATATTTTAAATGCTGCCGCCTTAGGATCAAGCTTTTATTCAGCCTGAATCTAGGTGCTGACTGGAATCCTCCCCTTTGGGACACTGACAAGTCTTGGCACACTCTCAACTACTAGGAGCCACTAAAAAAAAAGTAGGCTGCTTGGACAATCACAAAGGTTTGAAAGACAGCCAAGAGCTAGGGTAGAGTTGAACAATAAGTTTCATCTCCTACATCAGACCACATGGAGAGACAGCTTTTATCTGATGTATAGAAACCAACATACAGTCAAAGAAAATTAAGAAACACAAAATAAGATAATACCTCAGAAAAATTAGTATGATTCGCATGGCTCCACTGATATAAAATTCTGGAAAACACAAACTAACACCTAAAGATAGAAGACAAATCTCAGGATACCTGTAAAAGTGAGGAACAGGTGGAGAGATTATAAAGGGGCACAAGAAAGCTTTTGGAAGTACTAAATATGTTCATTATCTTGATTATGATAATTACACATGTGTATACATGTGTCAAAACCTATCAGGCTGTACATTTTACAGCAATTGTATACTCTCATAGCAAATTGTTATATGTCAAGTACACTCCAATGAAGCTTTTTAAAAATGAGTGCTCATTTTTAAACAAACTGAATTACAAGATAAGAAGGATAATCCAAGACATCATAAATTAATTTTTTCCGAGTACAGTTATGAGCAAATTGTATGCACTTACAAAGTACAATGAATACATAGGTTTAATTTAAGGGGTGTTTTTTGCTGTTTTCCCTATTGATATATTCAAATTATTCTAAGATTTTCTCCATATTCTAAACAAAATACAAGTATTCTGATTAATTTTTCATGGGAGGTACCAAAACATATTTCAAATATTTCCAAAAGGCAGTCAAACCAAAATAAAAAATAATGGGGAAAATTAGCAATAAAATGTGCAAGAATATATTAAGTAGCATCTCAAACTATGAGGAAGAGAATAAAATCTGACCAGATAAAACTCTTATAAGCATAATTTAGTAGGGTGGCTATTATTTTATGTCAGAATTTTTACCTAGTAGTCTCAAGATTTAGTCTTCTAAATCTTGGTACCTTTCCAAATGTTTTTTTTTAACATGAGTAAACAATGAATTTAAATAGTTAGTTCTAAGATAATAAGGTAGTTCTTCAACTTAGAAAAGTACTCCAAAGTCAGTCAGAATTTTAAGAAGGCTTTCAAAAGACTCAAAGCTAAGAAATGATTCAGAATGTTTTTTGTTGTTTTTTTTTTCCAAATAGAATTTATAGCCCTCAATAGTACAGTTGTTACAAACTAATGAAATCTTGTCCGTGTACCCAATAAGGAAAAAAAACTCTATATACTTTCCTGTTTCCAAAGGGTTTATGAACTATCATAATACAATAACTGCTTTTTCAAATCAAACCCTTGAGTTTCGTGCATTTACCTCTGGTAGGTCCTCTAGGTTTTAAGCCAGCCTGGAGTAATGGAAAAAATACACGGATTCTTGTCCTGATCAACCATTACAAGCAATGTCAAATTAGGTAAGTGAGTTCAACTCTCCATAATTCTTCATTAAAGTAGAGGAATTAATCTAAATATTTCTTACGTTACCATCATTTTGACAGTATGCTTTCAGCACCACGGACAGTTACAAGTATTTTTATTCCTCCACCTTGAGGAATGAGGAGGAGAACTAATTTGATAAGATGAGCAATAAAGGAGCATTGAGTACTAACCCTAGAGGACTATGGTGTAACTTTCTATTTGGAGGAAATGTCATTATAAAGATATAGCTTTTACATCTGAGTAAGCATATATTGACCATTATCTTTTCAACATACGTTTTTCTTAAAACATCATCCAAAAGATAATCAAGCCAATCTTGCTATTTAAAAAAACAAGGACCCATTTATAACATTTTAAAGGGAATGGTATATACTTGCACACAGAGAGGAAAAATTGATAGTTCAAAATTCTAAAATATGCATATAATATAGTAATATAACGAGCAGCATTATCCAGGTAAACAGAATTAGAGCAAAGAGCATCTTAGTGCATTACAAAACTGCACAGAAAACTAACATATCTAGCTGGTGTGAGTCATTGTTTTTATGGATTAGTATCAAAGTAAAAAAACCAAAGCCAATAAACAGCTTGTATTTATTAATTTTCAAGGTTTATGTATAAGAAAATTGATGTTTCATAGTAAAATTGATTGAAATCATCTTGTTATTGATTTGTTTACCTAAATGGTTTCACTTTTTAAATTATTTAAAAGAATATTGAGTTAATAATCCAATTTTCTTATATGAAAACCTAAATAGAAAAAAGAAATGTCACCACACTCACACAAAATGTATAGCAAAGTAATATTCCCGATGTATGAGCCATCTAACCTAGCAACTGTGAATCGGATAAAACAACAGATTATAGACTGACCTCTCTTTCTTATTCCTGAAATACTATAAGAACACCTATTGAAATTTCATTTATTTATTTGTCAAATATCACTAATTAATTATTATTTTCCCTGCCAACCATATAAAGAGGTAGAAGAGACTATGAAAGTAATTTAAGTTTTCACCCTTGACTTCAGGGTCTTACCCTTTAACTGAAGGGGTCTTCCTAACAGTTGACTTAAGCAGAAAATTTTACCCTGTTTATTTTCAAAATTGGATAAAATCTCTACCCCATATCCCTTGCATTAGGCTGCCATTATCTTAAGGGCAGAAACATTGACACTTTCCATGTAATAACTAATCCTATTCTCAGGGTATACGCCACATACTCAATAGAAAATCAAATATGAGAACAGATCAGTTTCCCCAAAAACTCTTTTAATAATGAAATATATTCAGGGATTAGGATAGTTTTCTGAGTGATTTTATAATTCATCGCTCAGTCCAAGTATAAATCATATTTTCTAAAACTGAAAGTACTATGCAGCAAAAACTCCTTTATGAATAAATAAATTCTAAAACTCTGTGAACATCTTAATAACTGTTCTATTTGGCTAAGCTGGTGTGACAGAGGGATTATTGTAAACTGAAATTCCTCACTTGCACTTAATTTTCTGTTTAAAAATAAATCAAAACCCACAGCACCACTCCCAAGCACATTTCTAATCCATTGCAAGCTGACCAGTTAAAGTCAAATCCATGTATTTTGCTTTATGGAAACTAAATTTAACTGTCTTCCACAATTCAGAGCACTACAATAACCACTAGCCTTACAGTCGCACTTGTGGTTCAAGACCCAGTTTTGCCATATACTAGTCGTCTGACTTTAGGCAACTTATCTAACTTCTTGGTGATTCAAATTCCTCACCTGCAAATTAAGAAGTTGAGATGCAATGCATTCAGCATCCCACTCCATCTCTAAGAACTACTCTTAAGATGCTGACTGGCACTTACTGAAGCTCTAATAATATCCTCATTCGACCCAATGACATTCCATTTAATCACAGCCAACACAAGCCACATCATTATATATCATTCTTGTGAATTCACACACTTTTACCTGAATATGTAATGACACACAGATTTTTGTGCATTGGCAGAATTTTTTATAAACCAGTAATTCAGATGGTCACTTTGATCTTTCAAAAGGAAGTTGCTATTGTTCCTCTATCATTCAGGGTTCTGGTTGGAAACAGATGACATTCAAGTTGAACAACTGAAGGAAAGTTCAGTAAAATTTTGACTATTTACAAAGACACAAGAAAGGTGTAAGAAAAACCACAAAGCATGGTACAATATCTTGGGGTTAGAAACATGTGCAATTGCCCCAAAGCAGAAAGAGAAGGGAGAATGCAATGAAACTGGTGATGGGCTATGTGGAAAGGACCACCTTACGAGAACTGTGATCTTAGGCAGAGAGACATAGCCAGCTCAAAGTGACCTTGTAAATAGGGAGTTGGAGTGATAAACATCTTACTTTCACAATCTCCACTTCCTCCAGTCTCTAATCAATGTTCACTATTGGCCAAACCCAATTAGAAGGTAAGACCAACAGAACCCTGTTAGGTATATTTCATAGAGTACAGAAAGGTCAAAACCTGAAGGTACAAAGGGAAATATCTAACACAATCCTCTTCTAAGTAGCTTAGATTCTCAAAGAATTTTCCTTTGCCTGAAGCCCCTTTAATGGTGTCGTGATTATGAACTACTTGTCTAGTGAGTTCATGTAATGTCCTGGATCCCTTCTAAATTATGACTATGTATTTAATGTTCAAATGCCATTTATTCTAACACCAAGAACCTATTAGAACCCTCTAATGTAGTCATCTGGGATCATTTTAGATCCCAACAGGTTTTTACAAGAATGTAAGCAAATCAATTGCTTAAATTTGAAGAAATGTCAATGTTAGTAAAGATTGATTTTCTATACTCCCTTCCTCTAATTAGTTGCTTCGGACATCAATGAGTTGCACAAAAAGAGCCGCAATGATTTGTCTGATTAAGTAGCTTCAGCAAACCAGAAAGGCTAGAACACAGCATTATTAACTCTTTGATGGGCTATGCATGTAAAGCCATGCTGAGCTGCAGAAACATTGAAATGCTCTAGGGAATAGCAGAATTAAAGTGGACAATGGGAGGAGGCACTTCAAAGGAAAACTTAATTTAAACCTCTGGTCTAGAAAAGACAAGGAGCATATTCATCAATGTAGAAAGAAAAATATTGTTAACTGGATACTTGCTACCATGTACCAGGCACTATGCTAAGTGCTTTCACATCATATTTCATGCAATTTGCATGACAGCCCAGTGAGATATTTTTATTTACAGCATTTTACATATGAGGAAAGTAATTCGCCTAAGGCACTACAAAACAAAATCAGAAAATCCAATAAGAGGCATAGTTTTCAAAAGGTTTTACACCTGATATGACCTCAAAGATAATCCCACCATTTCATCATTTTTAATCATTGTTTGTGTCTTAGAAAGTGGTAAGATACAAATGATAACTTATTCTGCCTATTTATAGAATCAATCTGGAAAAACAGAATTTCTTCTGAAAATGACTCCTTCTTTTGGAAAACATTTTAAATGGTTGTCACAGTACTTGGAAGCATTCTGGAGAAAGACTTAGCCTGTGAAATCTTTTCCCCAGAATAGGCATAGTGGTTTCCTATCAGACCACAGCTCAGAATAGTCCTCTGTTTTCATGCTTAGGAATCAAGCCTCCTCAAGTAAACTTGGGGCAGAGACTGTGTTTGCTCTTTTTGTAATCCTTACAGCACCAAACACATGAATAGGACACATAATTGGGACTGAATAAATACTTACTCAATGAGTAGTCTGCATAGCACAGTACATAAGAAGCTAGAAAATTCAGAAAAAAAGAGTAAACGCTGGTTTATTTACCCATAAAAAAAATAATCAAACCAATCTTTTATCATCTCTAGTGCTATGGTATCTAATTTGGTTTTCATGTGGGCTAGAGACAAAGTATATAGTTAGGTCCCTTTTCTTAGGCCTTTCCCACTCCTATCGTATGTTCACTTCGCTCCTGAAAATTAACACAGCAAGAACCAGGCAAAAATGTAAATCGAATTCAACCATGAAGTGAAAAATAAAATGGTAAAAAAAAAAAAAAGAGAAAGGTAACATCTAATGTTAACTATATGCCAGGCAGAGTACTTAACACTTTATATATATTTTCTCATGTAATCTTCATAATAACCACTCTTCTCATTTTATAGATGAAGACACTGAAGCTTAAAAAAGTTAAGTAACCTGCCCATGGTCACACAAATAATAAGTGACAAGTGACAGAGTAGAGATTTAACTTAAACTTTAGAAGATAATCATT
Source organism: Eidolon dupreanum (assembly GCA_028627145.1). NCBI lineage: Eukaryota > Metazoa > Chordata > Mammalia > Chiroptera > Pteropodidae > Eidolon > Eidolon dupreanum. The sequence goes on from CM053513.1 coordinate 49,885,253, forward strand.
AAAGGGCAGCCTTTAATATCACTAAAGGTATAAGAACCTGGGAAGACCTAGAGCTGAAGTCCTCGCTCCATCGCTTTCTAGCTCTGGTTATCTTGAGACATTCGCTTTATCTCTCTGAACTTCAGCTTCCAAACCTGTCATATGGGGATGATAACATTTCAAAAGCTGTTTAAGAGAATCCAGTCAAAGTGATTCAAAATCTATAAAACACTGTGCCAGGAAATTGTCAATTATTCTCTTCTACTGATACTCAGCCACCAGAACAGAAGAACAGAAGACCCCGTAACATAAAATCCTGGGCAATCACTCCCAACATGCTCTACTTTAGAAATGGTTTGTTAGAGAGAAAAATGTATTTGCTTTCTGCAGTCACAGCTTGGGAGCTCTTCATCCAGTAATTTAAGAAACTTGAAGGAAGAAATGGGGATGGTTAGAGATGGCAGGTGGGATTTATGCTAATTTTGTGAGACAAAGAGGGGCTTGGAAATGCCTTTGAAAACAGATCATTGAAGCTGTTCCCACTGGTTACCATGTTTATCTGCAAGGCCAGAAATGGGAAAGACCTTTACTAAAAATGGAATGTTTCATTTAAATGATAATACTATTTTGTGGTATTTAGGTATACCTGCATTGTTGTTCCAAACTGTATTTGAGGTCAGATATCTTTTTTTGTACCACTTAATGATTTCCAAATTTTTTATTTTGATAATTTTAGTTGATGGTGTTTTTATGATGCTATATTCTAAATTCTATTAAGGAGGGAGACATATCTAGAAAAAGGTGATGAATTATTTTTATTATCTGCAAGGCTGTTGGACAATTTTAAACCCAAGCTGTTTCCCAAAAGCTAACATTTTTAATTCTCTGTTCCTTAGTTTCATCTGTAAATAGAATAAAATAACCCCCTACTGTTTCTCTATTTCTAATAAAAGTCTGAATGTAAGATGTTGTGGTAAATTCTAAAGAACTGTTATTATTACCTATTGTCCATCAATTCAGCTAAGTGAGGGCATATGTCTTATTCGCTCTAACCAACAGCAATTTCAAATCAAAGATGCAATGCAAGGTAAGCCAAGTGAAGTCCCTCTATTTATCTAGGGACTATTCACACATAAGGGAAGTTCACACAATGTGCAGACAGGAAGCTGCATTAACTATGAACCCCAGAGGGTCCACCCAGCTGCTTGGACATCCAAACCTGGCACCAAGCAAATGGACTCCTAAAAATCACAGTTAGCATCAGGGAACTCACCCAGCCATCTGACTCACTCACAGCATCTGGGCCCAAGAAAATTTTATTTCCCAAATCCCGCTTTCCTTCCCCCATCTTCCCCAGCCACACATACAATCTGGGCAGTCCATAAGGTAGAAGATAATTTTAGGGGCTTCCCCAGGGCCTGGCTGGATGCTTTCCAATCATTTATTTCTGGCCTATGAAATCAGATGTGCTATTTCTTTATACATGAGAAAAAATGAAATCAGTTTCTATTTGCAGAGTGAGATGGAAAAAATGAAAATCGCACACAGCTATGTCACAGACTCTTAGAAAGGACCTCCCTAAAAGTTGGAGGAGAGAAAGGCAAAAGAGAAACTCAAAAGGAAAGGAAGTTCAATTTGTCACCCCTAGGAAGTACCCCATGCACTTGACTTCACATATATAAGCACATTTAAGGTTTTGGAGCTAAGCTGATAAATAAAATCAGTGAGATTTCTAGATTCATTTTAACCTCTGATCATGATGTGGTGTGATCATCCTGGCCATTCCAGGAGCAAATCACTGTATATCCGTGTGTGTTCCTGTCTCTCTGTGGCTCTGTATGTACATCTGACCTCTCCCACACCACCTCACTTTCTCCTACACAACACATTTTAATGCACATAAAATTTGGTTAAAAAGAAAATCAAGAATAAGCTCATTGGGAAAAAAATAAAAGCTTAGAGGCTTAGATTTCACACTGATTCAAGAATGAAAAAAGAAAGAAGAAAATTGACAAGATTATGTGAACAATTTTCATGTACCCAAATGTGGTTACAAATGAAGTCACCTTGTCACTTACACCCAAATGTTCCTAGCCACGAAACCACACCCCCACCCTGAGAACATCAGATTCTCCTTCCTTTGGTATCAGTTAGTGTCCTCTGGGGAAAATTACATCATATGAGCTCTTGAACCAGTCAGGACAGCCACTGGACCAAGCTGGCTCCAGGTCACCCATGTGCTTGTACTGCTCCTGCAGCTAACTATCCATAACTGCTCTGCCCAGGACATCAGTGCTCCCAAGGCTTTGAAAAGGCTCCCTCCTGTGAGTTCTGCTCTCAAAAATGTCCCCATGGCAGAATCACTTGAGTCATAATATGTCAAGCTCTTTTTTTCTCACAGAGGGTAGCTAGGCTCAGAGGATAGAGAGAAAGGGGAGGGAGTTCAAACAATGGCCAATATGTTTTTGCAGTCTACAATCCTAGCCTCTCAGACCTGCCTTGCAATTTGCCTTCTGTTACTGATATCTGCATGCCCCCACCACCACCTTGCCACATTGATAGAATTTCATTTATATACCTAGTTCGAGTTTAATTTTTAAGTTTAGCTTTATCCTTATCTAAATACAAATAGATTCCAGGGGTTATTGCACAGTGGCTAAAGCTCTAGTTATCAATTATGACTGCTTCATATTTCCTTCTCAACCTTTCAAATAGAAGCATTCTACTTTTTACCATTCATACCATCCCTAAAAGTCCATTTACCAGCAGGCTCCTGCATGCCCAGGATGCCAAGTATGCACCTTATGTTTCTGTCTTCTTTATTACAGTATCAGTAATGGCAACTCACATTTGTATAACGCTTGACATTTTATAAAGGACTTTCATGTTTATTACCATACCAGAGCCCCACATCATTTCTGTGAGTAAAGCAAATTGAATATTGATACTTTTATTTTAGAGCTATGAAAATCGACATTCAGAGAGGTAAGGAGATTTCCCCCAATAGCATTCATCCAGTGAGGAGATGAGCCAGGATCAGAATTCAGATCTTAAGACTCCTGATTGGGATTCTTTGCAATTCATAACACTGCTACTCTTTAGTTTTCAGCCCTGTGTGCCTCTCTGTAGGCACTCTCACTGGACTTCTAGCCGGGTTCAAATAATCTCCATGAAAGTAAATTCCCATGATTTCAGGCCATCCAACAGAGTTTCCGGGGAAGCAAGGTATCATTATTCCCTCTTTCCCACTGGAAATACAATAAGGAAGCGAAATGCATAAGTGTTCTTTGGAGCAAATTAATTCTGGAATAATCTAGTTGACTTCCTCCCAGAATTCTCTACCGACAGCATGGAACATAAAGGTCTGATGAATAAAATCTTGACGTATGGCATGAATTTGCTTCACTTGACTTATTTTGAGGATGTATGTTTGTAAAACAATTGAAAAATGAAAAATAACCTATGTTTAATTATATTGAAAGCTATAGTTCAATTTTATTTAAATGGCATTTATAATTGGAACATTTTTAAGAACTGCTTCTGCCAGAGTTGGATGAAAAGTATATTATCACCATTTGTAGACTGCAGCCTAAGTTAGCATCAATACACATCCCACAGATTAGGGGCAAGTCATTAAAGGACAGCGGCTGTCATAGTTCCATGAAATACAATTAAATATATTCAGAAATAAATTGGTTCCCAGATTTTGCTATGTGCTTAAAATTAATAAGTATTGATTCAGCACCTATATTGTGCTCAGCACTGGAGAATTCAGAAAAGTATAAAGTATTAAGATAGTCAAAGAGAGATAACTCAGAGATATTGGGATCAAGGTGAAAGTATATAATAATAACAATAATAATAATTATTATTACATATTATTTATCGATTACTACATACCACTCTGCTAAGTATTTTATTTGAATTATCTTATTTAGTTAAAAAGCAATGAGATAACTACTATTATTATTCCAATTTTACAGAAAATAAAAGTGAGACTCAAAGAAGTAATTTATTTAAGGTCACATAGCTAAGAAGTGGGGGAGCCAGGATTGGAAGTCAAGTATTTGATTCTCCAGGCTGTGTACTCTTAGCCTCTTTGCTGTGGCTTTGGGGAAGATTTCATAAGGGCTGAGTCTTTACTATGGTCTTGAAGGTTAGGTAGTGTTTAGTTAGGAAGAATGAAAAGAATGATGATAGGTCATCATATTACAGGATAAATAAGTAACATAAACAACAAAAGCACAGGGGCAAGAACTTGTATTTGACAAATAAGGATCAGTGGAAGAAAATCAATGGCAGGAAGTAAAGTTGGTTAGGCAAAGTGAGAGACCTAAGAGAATACCTTAGAAATAACTTAGAATTCAGAGACTTGAGACTTTGGAAATAGAAAGTCAGGTAGACTCTTATGTAGGAAAGCAACAATGAAAAGGCATTGCGGTATGCTAGCAGCAAATTCAGGAATAGTAGAGAGGAGGGAGATTTAAGGGAAGCAAACCAGTTAGTGGCTTATTGTGAAATCCCTTACAGACTCTATTGCCCCGTGGCCACAGTACATACTCAATAAATGTTTGTCAGAACAGCGGATAAAGACTAAGAGGAATAAAAAGAAAGGTACAAATCCAAAACAGAATCTTCAGAAGTCACAGACAGATAGTTCATGAAGGAAAAAGGAAAAAAAGAAAGCAAAGATGACTACTCTAGGTAAAAAGACAACGTATGGTGCTTTGACTGATGACAGAGTTGGAAAGCAGAAGTGGGTTTCCGGTAGTTACAGGGAAGGTGATGAGTCCTCCATTTTGGTTTGAAAATGTAGCAGTTTGAAAGGGACATAGAATACCATTAGTATAGTATAGGTATTTGGAGAAATAGGACTAGAGCAAAAGCACAGTTGTTACTCATTGCAAAATTCGGATAAATAAAAGCTGTCATTTTTGTGTGTGGACCACTTCAGTAGGTAACTCTCAGTAGGTAGAACTTTCCTAATATAAACGTCACTACTTGACCCATTGTATTTCATCAAAGATTTGCAAGGTAAAGAAATTCATAATATACAAGAAAACCATTATAAATTGAAAAGAACTAAGCAAAAGGAAATAAATCAAAGAGTTAAGCTCCTATCCCTGCTCCCTATGACATGCAGCCAGCACTGGCCATTTGACAGATATGAAACACTAGCCTTTCCTTATCAAAATACAAAAAGGAAAAAAATCATGTAACAGTTTCTCAGCAAGAAGCCATTAGACAGATGTAATCACAATGGGACCAAATATTCCTATAAGTGAAATGTGTGCATTTAGGACCACATGCAGAGTTTAAAAGCAGCTAACACAAAAGGTAAGTAGAGTTGACCTGTGTATACAATGGCTCATATGTGGCAGAGCAATTCAATTGGCCCTCAGACCAACTGAATTGTGAATTTATAAGATAAACTCAGAATCCATTAGCTTAAAATTCAAATAGCCCTCATTGAAAACCTAGCTGTGGCAACAGGAGCTATTATTCTCAAAGTCAACTTCTCTCTTATGATCATCCACCAACATCCAATCACTAAAGTTACAACCATACTTGTCCAAGTCATTTGCTTTCAAAACAGCCTGACCACATGGTCATTCTTTAGAGGCTTGAAGCCAATCAGAATGACCAAATGGATGAGAGTGTGTCAGATTCATTTAAATAGACAAAGGAGCTTGTTATAATAGACAAATTCAAGATCTTTACCAGGAAAATTAGAGGGGGAAAAAAACTACTTGAAAGTATAACTTCCTTCACAAGAGAAGGGATGGGGCCAATTAAAATATAAAACTGGGATAATCCATAAAATGTAGCCTGGGGAGTCAATCCAACCAGCAGAGCACATTTGTTATTAATGAATGCAAAGAGAGAAATAAATTCAAATTTAAGTACAGAGTTCAAAATAAAAAGCATGTCATAAAATATGCTCAGGTAGCATGCCAAAACTTTTAGGGGCAGGATACTTATCAAAAGTTATTTGGTAAGTTAGTTGTTTGAAACTCTGAAAATATTTTCTACCAAAAAAATAATGTTATGCATGTTGGTTGGCTTCTCATGATAGATGACAAAAATCTCCTAACGTATCCTGTAACAAAGGGTAAGTATAGTACTGGGATAATGAGGTAATACAAACTGGTCTATAAAAATAGAATCTTACTATACTATATAGCAGAGCTTTTCAAATTATGAGTCACAACTCATGAAATCAATTCAATGGGTCTTGCCCCATTTAATTCTTAATAGAATGAAAAGAATAGAATGGAAATGAGAATTGCAAAGATCAGAGTACATCCCCTGTCATAAGGAAAGTTATTATTTTTGAAACTTTGATTCGGGATTATATAGGTATAAATAGCTATGTGGATTCAGGACTGCAATGTAAAATATGTTTGTTACTATGATTCAAAGTCAAAATAGTTTGAATGTTTCTTAGCAAGGCTTCCATAGGGCACCTAGCACAATGCCGACACTTAAATGAATAAATGATTCAATGAACTGGTGAAAACACAAAGTACGAATAAATAAGATACCAGCAATATGAATCTCTCAGTCGCAGCCCTGACACTTGCAACAGAAAGCTTGCTCACTCCAGCATTTCCACACTAGTGAAGCAGTGGGGGACAGACAGTTGCCCCGCTGCAATTTCCTATAGGTGGCTCCTGTGGCCTAGAATAGGATCTCTGAAATACTAGGGGCTATAGAGAGGGAAGAATGAGGACAAGGCTTCCAAAGTTGAGAGGGACTAGACTCTAGAAGCTGGTTTCTGAGGGAGGAGAAAGAAGGTAAAACAGGATTGCCAAATTTAGTAAGTAAAAACTACAGGGTACTGGTTAAATTTGAATTTCAGATAAATAATTTAAGGGCAAAGAAAATTATGAACCTACATAGTTGAAAGATCAATTTCATCCATCAGACATTTATTTGATGCAAAACTAGGTATAAAATACTATGCTAGGTGGTGTGGAAGGAAAGCATACTTATTTCCTAAGGCTAAAGAGGTCAGAGACACACAGCAAGGGACATCAGCGATGACCATACATTGACCACTATTCTGACTTCTTTACAGGGATTAACTCTCTGCGTTTGGCACAGCTATTATTCCCACTGAAGACAGAAAACTGAAGCATAGAGAAGTTATAAGAGAAAGTTGTCCGCAGTCTCATATAGAAACAAACACAAATAATATTCAGTGGGCCTGTGGTAGAGGGTTGGATGTTGTCCAAGGGGTTGGATCTGGAGGTGAGATTTGAGCTAAACATCAATAGGAAAATATTAGGCAGAAGAATAGCTTGGAGGTGACAGCATATGATCAAGAAATGAGAGTAATTGCTGGAATACTAGGAATATGGTAGGAAGAAGAAAAAATTGGATAAGAAAATTAGGTAGTAACCACACTATTGAGGGGAATTGCATACCCTGCTGAATCTTTGTGAAACAGAGAACCACTAAAGAATCTGGGGTATATAAATGGGTACTGTGTTAAGTTGGGCTTTTAAGGAAGAAGACTTTGGCAACAATCCAAAAGATAGAATGGATGAGACAGAAATCAGAGGCCGGGAAAAGATAAGGCAAGTCAACACAACTGGCTGGCAAAGCACTGTGGAATCAGAATGCAGGATTTATCTCCCAGATAAGATTCTTGGTAGGTGAGTAACCTTGGACAATTCATGTAATGACTCTGGGCCTTCGCTTCCTCACTTCTAAAACAAGGATATGACTGGGAAATAACACAAGACAACATATAGGAAATGCTCTGCAAATGGAAGCTCTCTGTAAAGGGTCATGGCAATCAAACTTGAATCTTTCCCTTAACAACTCCTCTGAGTTCAGTCAGACTTTGACTGAACATTTCCAGGAGTAAGGTACTTAGGCCATTCCAAAGGTAACACAATGCCAGTGAAAGAATGAAAGCAAGTGTGAATAAATGGGGTTTCCTTTCCCTACTTCCAAAGGAAAAGAGTATATCTAGGAATGAAGCTGAGGTAGAAAACAAAAAATATAACAAAACGAAAAACTAAATACCACGTAGCCACAGTTAAGAGAGGGAGGTGAACTTTGGGACCCTCCCTTAGCACACATTACTAGAGTAATCTAGTGACTTAAGCTCTCTAAACCTTAATTTTCTCATCTGTAAAACATGGTTGCTAATATCTATATCTTGAAGCTATTGGGAGGATAGCTGAGATCATATATATTATGCCCTTAGAACATTGCCCACAATAGGCAATAAATGATAGTTATTATGTATTATGTATAAATTAAAGCTATAGTCAGTTAGGCAGCAACACCGGTAAAGAGAGAAAACAATGTGGAAATGAACAGAATATACATGAGGTTTGACACTTGTAGAGACCACATTCATGAACAATGATGTGGAACTGAATGTCCTTTTTCTGAGAGCCAGATGTGTTCTGCCCAGTGGATTTGGCTCCTGAAAGGTACCCCACCTGGTTAGATGATGAAAGATGGCAGTATTAAAAACTGCAGGTTTATAGACTAAGGGAAGACAGACCTGCAAAGAGGAGCCAAAGCAATCACCATTGACTATATAATTTTCCTGCCACTTCTTGTCCTGGAGCCAGATGCCATCACTACAACTAAGGCACAGTGTGAAACAACACTGAGGCTAGAAGTGGGAGCAGGTTCATAATATATTTGAACTTAAAGGGGAAGGAATGGATGGCAGGGCCAGCCATCCGCTCATCCAAGCTTACAAGACTCATATACGTGGGACCTGTTTAGTCTGAAACCACCAACCTGTGTGCTTAGAATGCCCTATCTTCTAGACATCAGAATCCACAGCAAGCCCACCCTTTCCACAGGAGCTCTGCCTTGGTGTGACACAAACATTATTCCAAAAATCTAGCCCTATGTTCAGGGCACTGCCATGGCTACAGTAAATATTATCCCTTGGTTTTATTTCCTCAAAATTTTTAAATTGTTCCTCAAAGACTTGGTTTGTAAACTTAAATACTAAGAAAAAGTAAAGGAAAGTTTAACAAAATGATCATGAATGACATTGTTTCAAAAGTATACCATCTGTCCTTAGCCTCTGAAAATGACATAATAAAGCACCGGTTGGAGTTGTTTTTCAACCACAGTGACTTTCTGCCCTGTGTTCCCCATAACCTGTCTCAGACAACTGCAAACAAATAACAGGTCCTGTCAGGATTCAGTACTCTTTTAGACAGAAGCTCCTCTGTGCAGACATAATTGGCCTGGGTAAGAAGAAACTACATTCTTGGCTACTCCTAACCAAAATGAAACCAAAGGCCATCCATCTTTTCTCTTGACCTCCCTGAAACTGAAGGTAATCTCCAAAGTTAAAATTAGAGCATTTGGTGGAAATGAAAACTGCCTAGAATTTCTCACATCCTAGCACTTTCATTTTTGGGAAATAAATATTTAGAAAGGCTTGAGAATATCTTTTCTACACATTTCTCTCCTTCCCAGATACAGAGAGCTCAACAACTGCCTCTTCTTTTATGAGTAAAAGTGTTCTGAATGGGGTTATTGCCTGAGAAGAAAGCATCCTCAAAACACATTCCTGACTCAGTTATTCATCTCTTTGGACACAGGATTTCCCCCTCCTTCAGTAGGAAAGGGAAGGAAGATCACTTAACTCCTCCAGCACATTGATTAAAAGCGATACCTTTAGTGGAGTGTTTTTGGATGATTGAGCCAATACTGAATTAATCATTTGTAGAAAAGAGAGAGCAGATGCTACAGTAGCTCCTGCCTCTCAGCCTCTAGACAGAAAAATAACACAAAGCAAGATATAAGGAGTTACCAAGGAGGACGGAAGGAATGTCCTTTCCTGGAGCTCTTCAAAGGCAAAACAGCCGCTCACTTTCTTAATTGTCTAATTACATCTCTGACTAGTTTTTTAAGGCCTCTTCCAACCAGCAATAATTGAGAGCCAATTCTAAGAAATAAAGATGGGGTATCTAGCTAGAGGATAAAACAGGTAGAACTATACAAAACCAAAAGGCAGTGCATACAACAAAAATCACTTAGTGTGGGTTTTGGTAACTTAAGAATAAAAACCCAAATACAAGTGAAGAGAAAGCCAAAGAGAAAAGCAATTTCAAAGGAGCATCTCAGGTGCCTGAATGACCCCCAAACGCTGCCTAATATTTACATCACAGAGAAGCAAACAGGCAGAGATGTTAAACACCATAGGAGACAGCTGATTTGAGATGCAGGCCTGGAAATTTTTATTTCTGTGGGCTCTTCACTATTTTTTTTTAGATCCCAGTCAACCAAGTGCTTAGTCTGGCATTTTGGTCTGATTTCTCTCAGCTGCTTTTGTTTTCCCAGCTCCTCTTCATCGCCTACTGTGGGGATCTCACTGCTTTTAAATGGATTTGCCACACTGCAGGGATTGTGAGTTGGGCAATCTGAGCTCCAAAATAAAAGGAAGGTGGCCACAGAACCTCAGAAGGTAAGAACACCTATAGTTGCTAAAGGTGAGAAGAGACTCACATGCAGCCAGGGAACAGCTAAGAGTTTGAATCCTCAAGAGCTGCTTTGCTGAAAGACAAGTGCCTGCACCCAGGAGAGAAGAGACCAAGTTCTGCTCTCTCTGGCCAGTCGGGAAACTGCAGACAGACAGCACTGAGGCAGCTCCTGGAGTAGCCAGGAGGCTGGCAGGGAAAGATGTCAGGCCCTGGGACTGAGTGAAGAGTGCTATGCAAGCACACACAGCAACACTGGCCAATCTGGCCAAGGCCATGGCCAAACCCCACTGGTCCAAGCCTAGTTGTCAGGCAGCCTGTTGGGGGAGGGTGGGTGGATAGAGACAAAGGACACTGTTCCCACTGTAGAGGCAAAAGAGGGACTATGCACAGTGTAAAGCTGTCTCTATTAAGTAGCTAATAACATAGGTTTCCTATTTAAAAAGTTGATGCCACCATTCTCCCCAAGAAGACAAGCAAGACAGCCTTCCCATAATCAACTCTTTGCCCAAGATGCTTACAGCAGCATCATTGCTATCTCAGGCAGGTGTGAGCAATTAAATATACCTGCCTTCCGAATTGTGATTTGTTCACCTGATTTGGCAAATCCTATTTTAACCTTTCTCATCCCCAATGTATCTCACTCACAGAAGAAGAAATTAACTTTTTGAATTTGCAGTGTGTTAGAGGTTGGGGAAGGGCATACTTGGAGACAGGAAGGTAGAAACCTTCTGACCTAATGATTTCACTGTTAATTACATCTCCAGATTAAAAGGAAAAAGGAAACAAAGTAGGCAGCAGAGATGGACTGCAAGATACTTCTCATTTTCAGACATTCCTGGCATTTTAGGTAAGGACCAACTCTTAAAAACTCTTCCAGAATGACAAAAAAAATGTGTTTGCCTGTCAACTAGGGAAGAAAATAATAATAATAATAACTGAGGTCCAGGGAGGCAAGAATTCCGGCTTCTGGTCTCCTCCTCGCCATCCTTTCTCTGTCCCACCCCAGACATCCAGGTGGAAACCAAGCTAGACTGCACACTTGTCAACTCCTGGGGACCCCAAGACCCCGGACAAGGGTCGCGTGCCACCGCAGACAGCGGTCGCTGCGGGGACACACCCTCCACCTACCTCGAACATGGGAGAGGCGCCCTTGCTCGGCAGTGTGCAGCCCAGGAGCTCCGCGAGAAACTTTGCCATATACGAGCAGTGAGGCAGGGTCCCTCCCGAAGCGCTGGATCCGTCCTTTCCCGGCGGAGGAGCCCGAGCCGCGAGGTCTTGCCCGCAGCTCGCGGGCGGGCGCGAGCGTGCGTGAGAGGCTGCCCCGCAGCGGCCAGGGGCCGGGGGCGGCGGGGACAGCGCGCCTGCTGCCCGGCCGCCGCAGCTTCGGCGCGCAAGGTGCGCTCAGCGCCGTCCGCCCACCCAGCCTCCCGCGCCTCGGGAGCCGGGGCGCCGCGGTCCGCGCTAGCCTTTCCCGCTGAATGTCACTATTACCATAGTAAGGGAAGGGCCCCGCCGAGGGGGTGGCGGGAGGGCCAACGGCGCCGCAGCACCGGCGGCCGCGCGCCGGCAAGGGCAGCCGGCGGGCAGAGCGCCGAGGCGCAGGCACCCGCCGGCCCGGCCCTGGGCACCGACGCTCCAGCGACACCGCTCGGCTGGAGCCGAGGCCTTGCGCTCAGCGGGAGAGCGGGAAGCAAAGGCTAAGGAGAGGCTGCTCCTGCGGGCCCCCGGAGCTGACCCACTTCCCCAGTTCCCTCCATGCTGATGCAGGTGAAAGGGCGCTGCCCCCGGCCACTGCCTGACCCGGGCGAGTTACTGCTGCAGGGCGCCTGCTGCCCACAGGGGCTCCATCACGGGCCTGCGCCAGCCCCATCTCCTTTCTGGAAGGGAAAAGGCTCTTGAAGTCTGGGAGGAGAACTCTTGTTCTACATTAACCACTGATATTGAATGGGGCAGACACAGGTCAACTCCAGAAAGGGAAAGGTGATTTTGTAGGCACAGGGGCTAGGCCAGATATGCTCCATAATCACGGTCAGGCTCCCTCCCTGGCTTTGGCTGGGGTCGGTATTGGGGTGGAGGAGGATGGGAATGGCCTGGAGACTGATTCAGACCGGTGTGGCCCTGTTGTTCTTTCCAAATCTATAAGCCTTGTCTTTTAATAAGGGGGATGGATACTTTTAGGACACCAGACCTATGTTATATATTTGTTGCATCCGTATAGCTGTACACCTCAAACTTCAGTGTGCGTAAGAATAACCCCGAGAGGATGGGGGTGGGGACAAAAAATAAATAAATAACTCCAAGAGCTTGTGTAAAACCAGATCTGCTTTTTTATTAGGCATCCCAGGAGATTCTAATGCAGGTAGTACCCAGGCCAGACTGTGAGAAACATTGCCCTGCCTTGTCAAGTCCAGAGGTCAGCACATACAAGAGCTGTAAAGGCATTAGACTTTAGACAGAGATCCTAAAGAAAATTTTGTGAAATCACCTAATTTCATCTGCAAGGAAACAGAACTGGAAAAGTTTGCAATACTTCATCAAGTCACATTATATTAGAGACACTCCAGGCATATAGGACCATTCCATAAATGGATGATTGTATAAATAGTGATCAAGAGCTGGGTCCAGTTTCCTGATTCTCATTCCAGAATTCTTGCTGGTACAGCAAACTCACTGAATTGAGGGAATAAAATGGGAAGGAAAGATGTTAAATTAGTTTGACTATGTCAGTTCAGTGCTTCTGAAATTTTTTCAGTCAAGTATTTTTTGCAGTAAAGAGATTATCAAAAACATAAAATTTATTTGGAATCTCTGGTGTTACGTTTTGCATTCCAGGCTGTGAAATATTCAGGTTGGTTATAAAATATAAAGACCTACTCCCATGAGTAAAACTAATGCTCCAAGTATGCTATCTTTATCCAGAACCACCTGCCACAGCACCAAATAAACCCCAGCAGCAAAATCAAGAAATGTTACAGCTAGATACCCTCTGGGCTAAGCTAAAAAAAGAGGGAGGGAGGGAGGAAACTAATATGCAATGAGTACCTACAAATGTCTCAGGCACTGTATCCCTAGGTTAGAACATGAGATCTGAGGAGAGAGTGCCTCGATATTTAAAAGCAACTAACTTTACTTCTCTGCACCTTAGTTTCTTCATTTGCAAAGGGACTATAATAATAAAGGTAGCTACTACATGTGGTTTATATTAATTTCTATTGCTGTCATGACTTAGCATTTTAAAGCAACACTCATTCATTATCTCATAGTTCTGTGGGTTAGAAGTCAGGGTGGGCTTAACTGGGTTCTCTGCTTAGGGACTCCCAAGGCTAAAGCCAAAATGCGAGCCTACTGGGCTCTGATCTGGAGGCTCTGAGAAGAGACCCCTTCCAAACTCATTCAGGTTGTCAGCAGGATCCAGTTTCTTGCAGCTGTAGGTCTGAGGTCTGGGTTTCTTTGTCGGTTGTTGACTGGGGACTGGCCTTCTGCTCCTAGAGGTTGTCCAGTCTCTTTTCATGTGACCCCCTCCATCTTCAAAGCAGCAACTACACTAAGTTTTTCTCATTCTTCAAATCTCTCTGACCTCCTCTTTTGCCAACAGCCAGAGAAAACTTTTTATTTTTTATTTTTTATTTTAATGATAAGTTATGATTCGTATATACGATGGAATATCACTCAGCCATTAAAAAAATGAAAACTTCTTGTTTTTAAGGGGCTTATGTGATTATATGATTATAATATCCAGGCGCACCTGGATAATCTGCCTAGCTTAAGGTCAACTGATATGTCATTTTAATTACATCTGCAAAGTCCCTTTGGCCACATAATGTAACATAATCACAGAAGTAACACCAGGGGTGAGAGCCATGAGAGCTATACAGGATCAAGCTTACCATGATTGCTTTGAGGGATAAGTAAATGTATGCATTTGAAACATTTAGAGCAGTGTTTTATTTTCTGATTTTATATTAAGAATTCAATAAAGATTAGTTGTTATTGTTTTCTACTCATGTCACCTAATTTGTTGCCATTACAACTCTGTATTATTTTGAAGGTGGGAAACTGAGAATCAAAAAGATCATCCAGTGTGACACAGCAAGTTAGTGGCAGAGCCAGGAATCAAACCAAGGATAGCTGCCAACAAAGTCTGTGCTTTTGCTATTACATGATAGTGCATCACAGAAAAGTGGCAAAGGACAGGCAATGTTCATTTGGGAAAGTGAGACTTGAGAAGGAATGTGACAAAAGGAGGAACAGAAGGAATATTTATAGATAGTCACTTGCCATACGTGAATAATTTATGGTTTAGGTGCAAAAGAGGCTGTCCTAAATACTAATTGAAATGAGAAAACTTAACCGAACTGGTGATTTTTAGTGAGCAGAGGCACTTTCTTATAATGATATTCATCTTAAGAGGCTATATATTCGCTTGCAATCTAGACTCATTCCTCTGATGAGCTCTTCCTCTCCGTGCCTTCTCCCCCTGCCATCTTAAATCCTTCAGTGTCAAGAGGAAGGGCAGCCACCCACTGACCCAGTCTTGAGAGCAAGAACATGGTCCAGACCAGGGACTACCACTATCATGCCTATTTCCTTCTCCAACTTGCTGGTAGAGCAAGAACAGAAACTCGGGGAGAAAAAAGCAAACAAAGAAATAAGTAATCTTATCATTGTTGGCTCATTGGTTCTCGCCTATTTAAGACCTTTACCACAGTATTATTCATACTCTTTGACTTGATAGTCCCATTTCTAGAATTCATCCTAAGAAAATAATCAGAGAATCACCAGAAGATTATTACATTTAAAATTGTTTTGTACCCAATGAGGCAAATGAGTGTCTATTTTATTAAAACAGTAGCCACCATGGTTAAAAGAGTAGGACTGGATTCAGGCTGCCTGGGTTTGAATTCTGGCTCCACTATGTACCAGCTAAATGACCTTGGGCAGGTTGCCTTAATTCTCTAAGCCTTTGTTTCCTTATCTGGAAAATAGGAATAAAAACATCTACCTCATAAGAATTTACTTAGCTAATATTATACTAACTTATGAGAATGATTCTTATAATAATATATATTCATATAACTAATATACTAATACAACTAAAGTACCTAGTCCATAGTAACTAATAGTAACAAATACTAAGTATTAGGAGGGTTATGAATATCTTCAAATCCGGGCCCAGAGCCTGGCACATAGTACTCAATAAAAATTGAATAAATGGCTAGATGGACAAACAAATGAGCAAAGAGACTTGTTGCAGCATTATGTCAAAGTTATAAATGATCTAAAGTTCAAAAATAGGAGATTATTTTAATATATTATGATTCATAAATATAGTCAGCTTCCAGTATGTTCTAAAAGAATATCTATTGCCCTAGAATATTTCCTTTATGTAATGTTGGCTGGGAACACCATACAGTGCATGTCGTATGGGCTAACTTTGTAAAATGTTCACATGTATATGCTGAAGGAAAATGAAGGAAATATGTAAAAAGACAATATAGTTCTCTTTGGGTGATAAAATAATGGATTATTTTTATTTTCTTCTTTATACGTTCCTAAATTTTCTATTCTTTGAAGTGAACCAGAGCAAAACACCAGTTCTAATACTTTGCTTTTTAAGATCCCGTCATTAAGAACTTGGATGTTAAGAAAAAAGCTATCAAACTAATCTTAACTGATTTAAGATCTTAACTCTTTAATAAAACATTTAGAATGGACCAATTAATATAACTAAATCTACTGCTCTGATACTCTCCTTAAAAAGTCTGTCATCCAAAATGCAATTTTAAAGACATTCATCTTTGCTAAAAGAGCTGTGTCTAGGTATCAACAGTAGCCATGACCTTGGAAATGGCAAAGTCATAAAAAGCAAATATAATCTATTTTTTAAACATACCTATTTCCTCTTCTCATTTAGTTTAGAAACAAAGGTAGAAGTTGAAGAATAAATCTCTGGGAATGATCATTTGCCCAGAATGAGTAATAACTTTTCTTTGCCAACCCATAAGGAATACTACTTTGATTTACCTTGCTTCATTTGTGGCTCTCAGGGAAAGCTGCTGTTGCAGTTACTGTAAAATACTATACTTCAATATGGTCAGAAAACAGAACAGTCTGATTAATCAACTATTCCAACTAATTATAGTCTCTACAACACATGAATTACCACTTTTCAAAAAATTAGGCTGTCATAAATTGCAATTAACACTGAAACTCTACTGAAGGTTTCATAATTCTTTGATGATTCAGAGGCACTTCAGTGTCTCTCAAGTTGTCAGATTCACCAGCATAAATATCATTTATCCCAACAGGATGGACAAGGGGAGACACTGGTTAACAGGAATTTTTCAAATGAAAGAAATGTAAGCAAGCCAGGTTTTACCATGTTTACAAGGCTGACTGAGTGTCTATTGAGCTCTTTAAGCACCTCCTGAGAAAGGCACTGTATTTGTATGAGATGTTATAATTATTATTCCACAGGAATACAATAGTAACATTCTATTTTACAACAAAGAAAACTAGATTACAAGTTATCCTACAACCGCCATCCTCCCAGCTAAGATCACACACCGTATAGAGTTACAATGGTGCCAATTACATCTTTTCATGCACTGTATGTTCCTTTGGCTTTGATGATCTGAATGGATTTCATACCAAATAGCAGCTACTGGCAGCAATCAAAACAATTGGGGGAAAATAATTCTATCTTTTGCGTTCAAGCAGAGCTGTTGACTTAAACTTAATATTTGTCTGACTTCTTTCTTGGTACAATAAGTACATGACTTCAGTCCGGGCCCCCATTCTACCTTACCAAGAATGTGGGTGGGAAAGCCTAATACATACCAGGCCTTTTCCATTACTCCTCGCTAAAAGCCCATTTCCATCAAAAAGAGAGTGTTTTTAAGAATTTAGTCCAATCTAAGACTCTTCTTCCCTGCACCTTGCTTTACAGAATCAGAGACACAGAGACATTAAGGTTTTTGCCTAAGTTTATACAGCTATTACATTAGCAGAGCAGGGTGGGGAGTGAGGGTGGGGGGTTACAGATTCTAAGTCTCCTGATAGCCCATGGTCTTTTCACTGAATCATTTCCTCAATGCACATTTGGATGGGAACTAAATCTATGCCAGGACTGAGTTTTTGCCTGAAAAATAACTTCTTATTTGAGCTAAGTGCAAAATGAGAGAAGAAAAAGAGAGAGGGAGGGAGGGAAGGAGGGAGGGAGAGAGGGAGGGAGGGAAGGAGGCAGGGAGGGAAGGATAGATATGGAGGGAGAACCCAGCATCCTGTCCTTGAGATACCACTCCCACATCACAGCCAAGCTTATTACCTGGATGCAGGAATGGGGCTTCAGTCCCGGCACAGTGAGCTTATTTGAAAAGCTACAATGGGCCCCCCCCCCCCGGAGGAATCTATCAGGATATTTAAAGCTGATGGCCAGAGGTTCTTTAATGAATGAAGAGCTATACTTGACCCTCCTAGCCCAGCCCTGACTATCCAGGATGAGAAAGAGACATATTCTAATATGGGAAAGATTCAAGATTTGGGCCAACTGGCTGATGATCAGCACAAAATGAAGTTAGGAGTAAATTTAAGGAGTAAATCATTCAGTGTGTGATATCAATCTTCTAAGCCAGCCCTGGAGGGAACTTATATTATGACTCACACATGAAGTGCATCCTGGAGAAACTGAATCAATAAATTGAAAAGTTACAACATTATAAGTGTGATAAGAGATTAAGAGAATAATCTATAACTCCCCCCCCCAATGGGGCTTAATATAAGAATCATTATTCTTGTGGGAAAGGACCAGGTTCATCATGGTGACGGTGGGAGTACTTAAGTCAACACCGATGACATGAGGGGACTGATTCAGCATAACAACAACAAAACTCATAGTGGCATCAAGGCAATGCATATGCCTAGGAGGGATGGCTCAAGGACAGAGAGCCAAAGTCACTTGGGAAAGAAGTGGAGTATCAATATGGAGCCACTGGAGTAGAGGGCTAGAGTGCACCAATGAGCAGCAACAAGTAGGACTGCAGCTAACACCAGGCAGAAGAACATCAGGGCCAGGACCATGGCACCACCCAGCAAGCAAGGGTGGCCACAGAGGCCACAGACAGTGGAACTGAGACAAGGAGCCAGCACTGAAAAAGCAGAGTTGCTACAGGGAGAGAGCTGAACACATGACAGTCTGGATCCTCTATGGGAAACAGGGAACCAGAAAGCTAAAGATCCAAAAGATACTCTGGCAGGGGCTTGAGGCAAATGCCATCTCCATTTGTATTTCATGGCTTCACACCCATCCTTTGGCTGGTCTGCCACCCTAACTGGTGTGCTGTACACCTGCGAAAGCCCATATGCAAGACAGCTGGAACAAGTGAATTGACAGGCTCTTGGCTCTGGCCAGAAGCACATCGTTCCCCAAAGGCTGGTTCAGTCTTAACTATCTACAGAGGCCCAGATCTGCTCTGCATTAGATACTCACTGACATTAAAGAGTTATAGAGAAGGTCACCCCAAGGGCTCCATCAGTCTCACGACAGTGCAGTTCAAAGATGACTCAAAATCAAACCAAATCTAAATACCTTGGGTTTGGCAAAAGGAGAGGTCAAGGTTAATCCTGCAGCTGCCTGAAAGGAAGAGATAGTTCCCATCCAACCACATACCTCCGTGAGTTCTATAGCAGCCACATATTCAAACAAAGCTCTAAAAAATGTACTATTTCTATTTTCTTTGTTCCTGTCCATATCAACCCTGACCTCTCAATTCTCCATGGGCAGAGTGTGTCTCAGAAACATTTTCCATGGCCAAACAGCACAAGTCATGATATGGAATCCACACTCCCATTTTTCTCCATTCTTCATTTCTCTGGTAATGACAGTAACAATAGCCAACATGGAGTAAGTGGGAGGTACTATGCCAAGTACATATAATGCATATGCTATAATGCATATATTATTATGCATTATAACATTTGATCATTTCATCAATTCTTTTGGGTAACACCATCATAACCTCTGCTTTACAACTGAGGGATATGCAGCACAGAGGTGCTTATTTCCTTCCCAAAGTTATGTAGCTAGAAAGAGATGGAGCCTGGTCAGGCATCCAGGCAGTCCTCCAGAGCCCACATCCTTCCCTCACCTCCCCGCATCATTAGATAAGATGAGCAGCAAGGGACTGGGCTCTTTCAGCCTCCCCCTGTAGGAAGAACTAAATGTGAAATGAGTGTAAAGAGGAAGTAGTTTTTAAATATACACCACCCAATGCAAGACAATGCAAAGTTTGCTGACTAAATAAAAATGAGCAGAACTGAAGAATTTTGACTCCTATGCCCTCAAGCCTACACAAAAGAGTATTCCAAGTTTATCTTCCATTAGCCACCTCCTGCCCAACACTTGATTGCTAGAAGAGTGCCAATAGTGTTCATACCCAATTTTCATGTAAATTAAACAGCTTTCTAAATCTCCTGCCAAATTTCTCTAATGTGAGATTTTAAGTTAAGAACTCTATCTGATTGGCATAACTTATTTTCATCTCTTTCAGAGCTTAAGATCCCCTTTTGTCAGTTACCTTAAATGACACAAGGTTCCAGGTCAAAGATACCCAACGCCCAAATAATTTTAATTCTACAATGAGCTCTAGCTACTAAGACAGGCCCATTGATAGCCACAAGATTTCCCTTGAAGGAGGAAAAAACTTAGAATTACATCTCTCAAAAAAAAAAAAAACAACAACAAAAAAAAAAAAAAAAAAACAGCATTCAAATTTAGCCCGGAAAGAATTGTCAGATGTCCAGGGTCTAATGTGCACCCATAGGAATGCCTGCAGTTTAATCCCAACCACCTCATGAGTGCATCACAAGAGTTCACAGACATTTATTAATATCAAGGATACAGTTCTGTGGGGGGTACATGGCAATCAGGAAAGGGGGAATCATTTATTTAAATATGCCAGAGGCATCAGAAAACAAAATGTAAGCAAATATAATTGTAGAGAGGATGACCCAACTAACCTACCCAAAAGACAAGGAAAACACAAATGATCCAAAATAAAAGACTTTGAAAACAAAAAGAAAGAGGGGGGGAAAAACAGGCTCTTTGTGTTTGATTCCTGAAACATATATTATGCTCACACTGAGAGCTGGCAGGCAGATGGTTGAAGCTCATACACGGAATATTAAATCTATTTGGAACCCTCTTGTCCTCCTGATACAACATGGCTCATGCCTACAGGGCAAGACAATCAGCACAAAAATGCCTACAAATCACTCAGATTCTGTCACTAACTGGGAAATCCTCACCGCATGACAGAGCACAGGGAGCATGGTTTGCCCTGTCTCTCACAGGAGGTCAGACAGAGGGTCAGAAGAGAATGCCAAGTCTCTCTCTCTCTCTCTCTCTCTCTCTCTCTCTCTCTCTCTCTCTCTCACATACACACACACACACACACACACACACACACACACACACTCATATCACAGTGTATCTCTTTGTATTCAGACTGGTTTCTGCCATTAGAGCCAGATATGAAATGAAATGGCACATGAAAAGCACCCAGCATAGAGACTGTTTATGTGGCTCAATGTGTTTTTGCCATTTTTTCAGATGAATAAAAACAGATTATTAGATTTTAAAGGCCAGGAGAAATGAAGAGCCAACAAACTTTTACCTTGTTCAGTTTTCCTTCACTTTTTGTATTTTACAGTAGACAATCATTCAAAAACACAGTAAAGATCACACACATTCCACTGATTCCACCTGGAAATGGCAAATCATGAGACAGAAGATAATTATTCCAAAAAATGGAACTGCCCTATCACCCTGTTTAACCTGAGCATCTAAATCTCAGTGGCGTAGGAATATTTGGACAGTAAGATGCTTGAGAGCCTGACTACTAAAAGTATGGTCCATGAACCAATTCTGCTGGCACAACCTGGGAGCTGGTTAGGGATGCAGAATCCCAGGCCCCATGCAGACCTACTGAATTAGAGGTTGCCTGTTAACCAGCTCTCCAAGGGGTTCATTTGCTCAGGAAAACACTGCTCTAGAGCACTAATCTCCACTGAGAGGGGTGTGCATGTCAGGACACATGAAAGGGCTTACTAGGGTGTGCAAAGAAATTTTACAAGTCCTATTTTTAAATTTTTGCTTATTTTATTTTTATTTTTGTTTATAATTATTGCAGAAAAGAAATTCCGTTTCTCTACTATTTTGCATTTAGCTTGCAGTGGTACATGTACAAACTTAAAGAAATATACCTATGTTGGAAGTGTGGACTCAACAGTTTTTTAACTGATGGGGCTTTCCACTGTGGGATGATACTTCTAGCTCTGATCTAATAAGGCTATCTGTCTAGGAAGCTTCTATTATCATGGGTTGACTATATGTCCCCTGCCTCCTCCTAATCATCTTATATATAGTGCTACATAACAGGGTCCTTCTCTGAGAGCACTTCCACAACTGTCCAGCTGTGCCTAGGCTAGCATGCATCTCAGCCAGTTGGTCAGAGGACAGGGCCACATGTACCACACTGACCCTTCTGCCTGTGATTTTCCCATAAACCTTACTTTATACCATACTATGTGGTCCTAATGTATCACAAAGTCCTTTGAAAGACCCATATATAAATAGCTAATCATCCTCCAATAAAATAACTTGTAATAACTTCATTTGTAGTAAGTGCTATTAAGAAAAAGTACAGGAGGGCTAGGGAAACCTCTGTGAGGAAGCGACATTTGAGTGGGGACCTAAATACAAACATGATTTCGGTGCATTCAGTCAGGCAAAACAAGTGCAAATGACTTATGCGAGGAAGGAATTTGGAACAGATTCTGAATAATGGCTGGTATGGATGAATGTCGGTGATGCTGTCGATCAGGGATAAAGCTAGAGGGGAAGATAGAGTCCAGATGTTTGAAGCCATATGAAATCTTTTGGACTTTATCACATAAGATTCTTGAATCTAGGGTAATGTCCCTATTTGGGCTCATCCCAAAGCAGACCTTGAGGTAAGGACTGGGTGCAAAAGTAAACCGGGAATCTTGATGAGAGTTGAAGATAAGGTAACAAAGAAAGACAATAAAAGGGTCACAAATGAGTGTTTTGGCCAAGTAGGACTCAATCCTGGAGGGGACCCTCTGGAAGACTGCATGAAACATGCCTCAGAACATTCCCACCAATGCAGGGAAGCTGGACACGTATCTGACAACTCTCACCCCTCATTGTTTGAGAAATGCCTCTGCAGTGTTAACTCTCACCACGTATGTAAGAGGAGGAGTGGCCTACGGCCAGAGACTGTCCTCACCATAGTCAGATGGAAGCCCATGTACAGGTAAACAACCTTTCCCAGGAATTTCCTGGTTTTAGCACTGAAAGCCTTGCATCCTAAGAACTCCCTAAATCCTGGGCTAGCTGAGATGCCTGGTCACTCTAGTATAGAAACTATCTGCAGGTGTCCTCTGGGATAGGTCAAAAAGATATGAGTAGGGCACTGATAGTATCTGAAAAATAGCATCAAAAGATTCCACATATATATATAATGACATATACAATGACATTTTGTTAACAGAAAGATAAAGTCAATGACATACCTTAGCAGTGCCTAAGAAGATTATGAAACCGGACATTAAAAATTTCCAAAATGTAGTACATTGTTTTAAGTCATGAAATTTGTTAGGTTATAGCAGCCATAGGAAACTAAAATAGGCATATTTTAGTTTCCTATGGCTGCTATAACCTAACAAATTTCATGACTTAAAACAATACGAATTGATTATCTTGCAGCTTAGGAGGTGGAAGTCTAAAATGGCTGGCAGGGCTATGTTCCTTCTGGGGGATCAAGGGAGGAAAATCCATTTCTTGCCTTTTGCAGCTTCTAGAGGCCCACATTCCTTGGTTTGTGATACCACATCACTCCAACTACTGCTTCCATCACCAGATCTTCCTCTCTGACTCTGACCTTCCTACCTCCTTCTTATAAAGACCCTTGTGATGACATTGGACTAACCTGAATAATCCAGGATAATCTCTCCATCTTAAAATCCTTAACTGAATCACATCTTCCAAGTCCCTTTTGCCAGGTAAGGTAGCATAGTCACAGGTTTCAGGGATTAGGACATGGACATTTGGAGGGAGCCATTCTGCATACCACAATGCCCTTGATTCTAAGGTACATTTAATAGTAAGATTACATCAATTTGGTAGCAACTTCACTACCTAATTAAATATATATTCTTAACATGTATCCTGATTTCAGAAATGTGAAAATGTGAAAAAAAATAATTGCATGTCTCAAAAAAGAGCATCCGTGATAATGCAACAAGCATAGCAGAGCTACATTTTTTAAAAGGCCTGAATTCTACATGCAGAGACTAAGGTGAGAAATGAATGCATTAATTCAACAAATACTTGTTCGATCTCTACTAGATACTAGACCTATAGCAGGAGGAGACACAGTTCCTGCCCTCACACAGCTTACGTTCTGGTGAGAGAGGCAGACATCAGGCAGCTCCCCAAGAAGTGCTGAGTGCCATGAGGAAGAGGAAAGCAGAGTGCGGAGACTGAGGCTATCGCAGGGCAGGGAGGGGACAATCTAGTTCAGTTGAGCAGGTCAGGGAAAGTATGTAAGAAGTTAATGTTTATGCAGAGATTTCAGTGGAGGCTTAAAGAACAAGATTTCAGTCAAAGGTTAGCCCAACCGCAAGGCCTGTGAAGCAGAAGGAAGCCGATGCTAGAACATTCGTTAGCTCCACAGGAAGATATTTCCCAGCTACCACTATTCCCATGCTAAAACAAAATGCTGCTCAAAAACATTAACTATAAAACTTTACAGAAAATTCCATTTTTTTCTCTTTTTCTTAAGGTTGGGTGAGAGGTGTGTTGGGACAAGAAGGGGAACAAAGTTGGAGGTGAGAAAATTATTTGCTCTAAAACTTACTAGCAGAAACAACCATTTTGTTCCTAATTTAAGCTTGCATTAGGCGTCTAGCCTGAGGTTAGCAAAGAGATAGGCCCAAAAGAAACAATGCTCTCATCTTCTTACTTTCTGTTCCCTTAACTGGTTCAGTTATTTTAAAAATTCAAATGGGCATTTCTTTTTTTCTTCAAACTTACACTTGCAACACTCCAATACTTCTACCACCTCTGACCTAATACACCCTCCTCTTACCCTCCTGAAGACTTGTCCTTTTATCAGAAAGCCGAACCTCTGATAAGCATGTGTGCCTGTCCTAGGGAAAACAAGACACAGGCCTGACCGACCCCCAGACCAGAGATGAGCCAACCAAGTCCCGTCCCTATCGTGGGTCGAGGAATATGACCAATGTCTGCTTGATCAAAACCCCATCAAAGAGAATACATTTAAGTCTTAGCCTTCCTCAAGAGAAAGGGAAAAGCCATCTGGAAAATCCCCAGCATCATTATGACAGCTACAAATTGCCAATTATTAATGGCTCTCAATCTAACAGCCAGACTGCAACAGGGACTCAATTTGTTAGGAAATGCTGGCGAAGACCAGTTCCCCAAACAAAAGGGCAAACACACACACACACACACACACACACACACACACACACACACACACACAGCAGTTCAGAGGCCCAGAATCTTATAGCTTTAGAAGAAAATCTGGAGGAGACTCATTAGTGGTAGAAGGGTGAGGCGTCAAGCTGTGGCTCATGACTAAATCATATAACAGAATGCCTTCTTATTAACCTTGAATTATATATCTCAACAATGTTTTCTGACAATAAATTTATAATCGAGGTAGACACAATTAATATAAACAACTATTCAGAGTTATATAGAAAATAGAAATATGATTTTTCTGGTCCCACGGGTTTTTTATAAAAGTATTTTTAAAATTGGTAACCCACGTGACTGTGAATCTGAAGGTTATTTTATAAATTATTACAATGACAGAAACATAGTCTGGTAACTCAATTGTCATGATGTTTAACTTAAACCTTTAACTTTCGAAAGTAAATCTACATGATTCCATTATTGTTAGAACAGTCATTTTAATATCATATTATTCCACATATAAAGTATCTTGACCTGAGCCAGGAAATTTATAATTTTACTTGATCTGAATGCGAAGCTGTAGCCAAGAAACCAGGAAATTTTCAATAACAGCATGGACTAAACTGAATACTTTCCAAACCATAAGTCATAGGTTTGTTGGACACCCTCACAGGTTAAATGATGCAAGCAACTTTAGTGCAGGCTGGTGTGATGCCCACAGAAATGAAATGCAAACTGGTACCTACAGGAAGACGTTCAGTCTGATCCATGAAGATTTAACCATAAGTCGCTTATTAGTGTTAATGGAGTGTGGCTTTCAGATTCCAGATGACACCTTGGAATTTTACTGCCCATAAAAAAGGCAAAGCAAGGCAGCAGCGCCAGCTGTGACCTGGGGAAACTGAAGGTAAATAAAGTATTTTCACCCATTAGGGTTGGAGGGCACTAGAGGCTCAATCTCTATTAACACTAAACTTTCAACAAAGAATATGGCAATTGTCATCAAAAACTACCTTCTACTACGGCTATTCTGTCCCCTCTATACGTAACTAAGCTGCCTAAACACATATGGAGGGCAGCGATTCTGTCTTACACTTTTGGCTCTCTCAAAATTTAGCTTGGTGTTTTTGCTATAATAGATGCTCAGTAAATAATTCTTGATGAGAATGAAAAAGTAAAAGGAGGAAGAAAAGGATACAAACCAGCCTCGATTTAGTCTTCAATAAGGAGAATAATCATAGATAATAAACAGGCCCCAAATGAAGAAGAAACTTTCAATAGTTTTCCTCTTGTGATTTCCGGTAAGAATGTCCAACACCCTTAATTAGACCCAGGTGTAAGTTTAGAAGCTTCTATTTTATCATTCAAAGTTGGCTCTTCCTCGGCTTTGATGGAGTGTTTCTCAGCCTTCTTGTTGCTCATTCAACTGAGGTTAGTGTAAAACACTTAATCTTAATGGTGTTTACCCTCCAGTTGCTCAGCTAACAGCAAGACATGACAACTAGATTTTTAAGTGTTCTCTTGGATGGCGTCCTAGTGAGATAAGATATAGCAAAAGAAATAATGTCTGCAGGCACACATCACTAATGAGGGGTAAAGTTAATCAGTGTGTGGACAACAGTACTCATTCCTTGCTTGCAAAACCAAGCGTCATTGACAAAAACTAAACCCCAATAGTGCTTTGTAATAATTCCTATATTACAGAAGTTCATAACTTCCTGTCAGAGTTGACATTATTATTGAGAAAGGTTGATTTTCCTAAAATAGGTAATCAGGGATATTAACTAACATGAGGACTTTTCCATCCATAGGCATTTTTTCTGTTTCAATAGTAGCTACATGTGCCAAGTACAATGGTAAACATTTTATGTATGTTACCTGCTCAAAGCAACCTTGAAAGGAAGAAATTACTTTCTTGTACAAATTTGGAAGCTCAGAGAAGTTAAATAATTTGTCAAAGGTCACACAGCTATCAAGTGGCAGAGTTAGTAACTGAAACCAGCTCTTAGATTCTAAAGACTTTACCCTTATTGGGTACAAAACTCATAGCCTGAAACATCATCCCACACCATGAAGCCAGGCCTGAAGTCTCTCTCATTTCATTTGGAACCACTTACCAAGTTTTCCTATTCCTGGAGTGGGGAACGAGGTTGGGAATCATACTGACAGGTAGAAATCTAATTTCCCTCAACACTCCCCTCCATTTTGTAAAGGCACTATTTATTATTATTGTTATTGTTATTATTATTAATACTACCCTAAATTACAGGGCAGCACTATATTTTTCAAAGTTGGACTAAATGAAAAAGGTGAAGCTGAGCTCTCCATTGGACAAGTTATTGTTCTAAAGAAACAAATGAAACACACCAATTTATAAAACAAATTAAGCCAGAGGATGCCTCCATCATAAAAGTGAATGTATCATTAGAAAGGAAGTTGAAACCTGCCTTTGAACGAAAGGTCCTATCAACGGCAGAAATCTCAAGCCATGAGCGCACTTAGCACTTGTTATTAGTGTAGTTTCTCAGTATCTTTGTAGGCTAAATTCAAAATTTAGAAATTTAGGAAAAATGTAAACAAAACCTCTTGATCTTGGCACCCAGAGACAATCCCTATTAGCATTGTGTGTAATTTTCTTCTTCCTATTTTCTCTGCAGTTTTTATTTAGCTGATTTCATACCATAAATATAGCTTTTAAATTTTAAGGAGATTTGGGAAGCATATGGGGGTTCAGTTTTAACCTTAGCATATTAAAACAATAAACATTGGTCAGAATTTTTTATGAAAGTTTGACTTTCACAATACGTATTACTTTAAATTCACTGACTTCAAAGAGATGACCCAGAGAAACTTAAACTTACTCATACAGTACTATTACAGAATTCCTTCAGGTTTCCTAAGCTGCATAACTTTATAAATTTCTCTAATGACAGGAAAACCCCAGCGAGGATTACAGAATTCTGTAAAGTCAGGAGTAAGCAAAAGAGGAAATTAAAAATTGGGAGGAAAAGGGCATTAAACAGATTTTGTTCACTTGTTTTAATTAGTACAGCTGAATTTTAATTATCACAATTCTTCACCAGACACTAGTAAATGTGGTGAAACCATCTTATAATATTAACAAAGTTTTCACATTGCAAGGCCTTGTTTAATTTTACTCGATTCTGCATTTTCAAAATAAAAAGTGATTTAGGCAAGGAGGTAGGGAGGGCATTTGTAGCAGGCAAGTAGAAGTTTTGCATCACTTAAGTCATTTATTTGACTATAATCTCCATGAAGGCAATGATGGTTCTACCTCATTTATTGTTAGTGACACGGCACTTAGCATAGCTAACGAGGAGGGAATGAATGTAAAAATGAAGATACGATTAAATCTCTCATCTCCTCAAAAGGGGTATAAAATACTCAATACATCAGTAGAGGGTTAAGAAATTAGGAATTGGTCAATAGATACTCTTTAGCAAACACATCTCCTGGGGAAGAACAGTTTTCACCATCACCTAATATGGACAGAACAGTCCAGATTCTAAACACAGAACACAACCCAGCTAAATTAGTGTGATCCCAGGAGGCACAGAACTCTGCTGCTTCTCCCCTCACTCCCATAGGAAAAAGTATGGAAGGGGTTTGGGGGGCTGGATGAAAAAGGTAAAGGGATTAACGAATTAGCAGTTACAAAACAGTCACTAGAATGTAAAGTACAGCACAGGAAATACAGTCAACAATATTGTAATAGTTACATATAGTGCCAGTTAGGTACTAGACTTATTGAGGGGATCACTTAGTAAATTATATAAATTCTAACAACTGTGCTGTACACTGGAAACTAATACAATATTGAATGTCGACTGTAATTGGAAAAATAAAAATAAAATCAAAAGTTTTAAAGGCAGAATTGTCCACCGACTATCAGAGAAATGTCTTATTATTCTCCATGGCAATATACTCATGAGGTTAACACCAGGGACCTTAAATGCAACTGGGGTCAAGGCCTGTACTCCCTAGGCCATCCAGATATTTTCACTTGCCTCTTCATACGTACACTTGAGTAGGTTTCTCTCTGTCACGGGGATTATTTTATTGAAAAATATGAACGTTCCAGGGGGATGAGGTAGAAAGCTGCCTTACCTAGGAGGGTCTCCTGATTCTACCATCTGTTTCCTGATATGTTTCAATTCAGCTCTCATTGATCACCCGCAGACTAGATCCTGGATTATGCTACTGGCCTGACACCTTGATTTTTATCATCACTTGATTCTTAATATGTTCGCTTAATTTGCCCCATTATTTGGCTAAATTTGCTGCTGAGTTTGCTCTGACAGGCCTATTAGTTTGAAAGCCCATCCTCACTCTGACCACTAACATCACCCTAACCTACCACTTACAGCTGTGCTTTATCACTGTCTGTCTGTTTACGTACAACTGTCTGCCTCCCATACCACCTCTCATTCAAAGCCACAAACACTAGATTCTGCACAGGACTAAATTTACATTTCTGAAAACAAAAGGCTTTCAATTGTTATGAAAGTAACACTCACACATTTTAACAAAATTTA
The DNA here is from genome assembly GCA_028627145.1 of Eidolon dupreanum. NCBI lineage: Eukaryota > Metazoa > Chordata > Mammalia > Chiroptera > Pteropodidae > Eidolon > Eidolon dupreanum. The sequence goes on from CM053513.1 coordinate 49,914,787, forward strand.
TATGTTACAGGAAATTACAACATAGGATATAAAGCTTCCTTACAATTAGACAGCCATAAAACAATCACTAGTATCATCTCATTGTACATTCTTATGAGTTCCTTCCTAATTCAACATCTTAATTTTAGCAGAAGTTTTTTGTTTCATCTGTGTTATCTATCAATTTGGATTGAGAATCACGAGAAGAGACCATAGTCTTATGAGTATGTGATATAGTCAATAATAGCTTTTGGCACTAATTATGGAGTAAATCAATTGCCAAGAACAAAAGCATGAGGGACCTGTCACAATTCCACACCCGTTTGTTTCCCGGGTTGAATGCTTCGACTTCAATAACATTTTCACCTATAACATTTATAGGTAACATATGAAGAATATGAAGAAAGACATAAGAATGGTTTAGTATAATGGTTCAAATCAAGTTTTGCTTTGCTCCAGTTTTTCCAACCTACTGGGCTTCCTTCCTAACAATACATATTTGATTCTTTCTATAACCTACTTGAATTACAGGCCTTGGTTTTGTAAGTCAAGTACTATATGGTTTTTAAACTTTACATAACTATGGCTATGTCTATAGTCAGATTAGTCTTTAAGCACACAAAAAAATTTTAAGAGACTCTCTTGTATCCAAATGCTTGCATTTCACAAGCAAAGTTAAATTTTACATCTATGTATGAATACCCATAAGTCTTACAGATGTCATATAGCCAATAGTTTTATTTCACCCATGTATATGCACTTCTAATCAGACTTAAAACCTTACTAGATTAATAACTAACTCTAAAAACATAAGGGGAGACAGAAGTATTATTAATAGATATAGGCATTAATCTTTCTTGCTAGGAACCAAAAACAGCATACAATCTTTTATGCACATATCTAGTTGTCTGGGGATGTGTGCAGGGATGTGTTATATATATTTATATGTAGCATATGTAACATTCAAGGAAAATAAATACTGCCTCCCCATCTAAAAACAATGTATATTAGAAGGTTTGGAGTGTAATCAATTCACCATTCCTTTTCAGGAACTCACTGCAGGATGTAAAGTAAAAGCATGAAACTGTACCATTTTGCTTTTTCTTTCAGGAACTAAATTTGCATCATCCTTCTGCCATATGTGCAGGTAGCTTTCAGTGGTACCACATGCAGCTGCAGCATTGAATTCCCCAACCTTAATGAATAAACTAATTTCAGTCTGAAATGAACTCTTGCAGACTAGCTATCTCCTGCCATAGATCAAAAAGAGAACTTTATTCCCATAACTATCTGCTAATTTGCATTCTCCATAAAAAGTACACCAGAGCATCCTTTCCTACTCCAGCTGGGCAACCAGAGCCACATCTAAAAGATGCTATGCCATTGGAATTAATTCTTCACAGTTTACGTTTGCAGCAATACGTCTGCCATTGCCGCAATGATTCTCAAGTACAAATGCAACTAGGAAGCTATTGATCTACTTACGTTAGATGTCAGTGATGCTACAATTGTTAGCTTCACTGCACTGGATGTTACAACTGAGCACTATTATTCATTTGGGTCTTGGACTTCTGTTTATTTACAAAAGATTTCCAAAGAGAGGTCGAAATAAAGTTTTGACCATTTGAAGCTTTTTAAAGTAGTAAGAGTCAATTTGTCAAATACAAATATAGCTGAATCGATGGCAAAAGTATCAAGTAAACAAGCTAGGGTGAGAGAGACACTAGATGTAAATCAGTCTTTATTCCCTGAATTCACCATCTTATCCTCTGTTTCAAGGTCCGGATACGGAGCCTGCTGGATCTGTTCATTATGACACTGGATTGGATTCCAACTACCTGGTTCTCAGATGAACATAACCTATGGTGGCTTTGTTGTCAAACTAACTATTTCTCACCAGCGGCAAGTCACAAAATTTTTAAGAGACTGACTGCAGAGTGTCCCAGGCCCTTGGCTTCATTCTCCCTCAATGTGCTTACAAAATTTCCCATAAGAGTTGTGGAATTCCAGAGTGAACGCTGGACAACCTACCATAAAAGTGGAAGATAGAAGAGCTAGATTATAGCCCCAGGTTTATGTGTATCCAGAGCTTCTACTTCCTTTTCCACCAGGTGGGGTGGCATGAAGCTCCACTGAGAACATATATAGGAGTGGACACTATGTATATTTCAGGCCTGCATGCATTTAAGATGCCAAGGGGATCATTTTTACTTGACTTTCTCTACCTAGGTAAGACCTCCTATTGTTTATTCTATTCACAATGCTTTTAGATCCTTGTATCTAGAACATTTAAAAATTATTATTGTCATCATCAAAATGTGATGTTTAGACTATACTTCAGATTTCCTTTCCAGAGCTAAAGCATTATATGTCCTACATCTCACAGAAGCACGAGGTTGTAAGGTAACTCAGAAGATCATAAAGTCCCTGCAGCAAATGAGGTTAAAGTTAAGCCACCTTGATCAAAAAATGGCCCTCGTATTTTTCCTGAAAAGAATTAAAGATAGAAAGTAGGACTAGACAGAGTATTCATATAATGGGGTAATATTGAAAAGTAGGATTACTGTTGTAATAACTCCCATTTATAGAGGATGGCATAGTTTGCAAAATGTTTCACATATATTTGTTTCCTACTCAATACCTATGTTATATAATCCATCTGCATATTCTAATATGTGATGAAATGAATGGGTGTATAGTTTCATACAATGACTTTATTTTATTGATAAATCAAGATCTTTCCTTCCATACTTATGCTTATGTAACTTGTTTTCCTTCTCAGATTTATAATGCCCAAAATATACATTCCTGAACTACCTCCCATTTGTTTTTAATATTTTCTCTATTTCACCTCTAACAAAATAAAATTTACAAGCTAAGGTAGTATGACCAAGACTCAGATGGTACCAATTAAACATTTGGTTAATTTGCCTAGTACCATACTAGGCCACATCCTCTTGCAGACCCTGGGAACACTTAAGGACCTCTGATCACAATACTTCTCTGTTTAAAAATCTTCAATGGTTCCCAGATGTCTATGATACCGTTTCTGAGTATAGCACTGAAGTCCCTGAAGTCACATTCATATCTCACTCTCCAATCCTCATCAACCACTACTAGGCAGAGCACATGTATCCTACCTTTAAAAAAAAAAAATGATCCCACCATGCACTTTCACATACCTTTGCCTTTTCTCACATTGTTTCCTTCTTACCCATAGTTTCTTTCATTAATAAACTCTTATTCATTCTTTAAGGACTAATTCAAATGCTACTTACTCTGTTATGCTTTTCTTAAACTTCCATCAGGAGAACAAAGCTATTATTCTACCATTGTCCAACAAAGCTATTATTCTGTGTAATAGAATCAGCCTTTCACATATCCATCTCATCTACTGGATTGTACATCTTTTAGTGGCAAAATCATATCACATTAATCTTTGACACAGTGCTGAACACAGCAAAATAAAAGTGTACATTTGATAACTTCTATATTCTTACTACCTCTACTAGATAGTAAGTACTACCTCTAGAAAGAACTGTCTTGAACAATAAAATCTTGGATATATATAAAAAAAAACTGACCTAAGATGTACAAAGTCAACACTCATCAGTTAAGCCTGGGTTTTAGGTAGAATTAGAGTAAAGGTTAAGGGCATGGGCTCTGAAACTAGACAATTTAGGTTTAGGTTTACCAGATAAAATATAGGGCATTTATTTAAATTTGAATTTTGGATAAATAGTGAATACGTTTTCAGTGGAAATATGTCTCAAATATAGAAGGCAAGTATTGCATGATGAGTATAATGTGTGTGTGTTCGTGTGTGTGTGTGTGTGTGTGTGTGTGTGCACGAGAGAGAGACAGAGAGAGACAGACAGACAGAGAGAGAGAGAGAGAGAGAGAAAAATTACTCGCTAAATCCGGCAATTTTACCTAGGTTCAAACCTTGATTCTGAGGCTTCCTGGCTGTGTGACCTCAGACAAGTTAACTAACCTCTCTGTCCTTTGTTTTCTCATTTTTAAAGCTGGGATAAAAAAAAAAAAGCTACCTCAGAAGATTGTTATGAAGATTAAATGAGTTAATACACATATAAAGCACTTAGAATACTGTCATAATAAGTTCTCAATATTAACTACTGTTGCTACATAATAGCTGTTATTATTATTAAAAGTTTTACTTATCTTAATGCTAATCTCATTAATATAGGCTTTATGCCCATCTTAATGCTCATCAATGATACTGAATGTTATATCTTTCTTCATTATTAACAAAAAAGATACACCCATAAGTACAGAACCATACAGGTACATCTTCTGCTAATTAATTTTACTCAAAGTGATTTAATTATTTATTAAAATGTTAGGTGACAGATGTGTTAACTTTATTGTGGGAATCATTTCACAAAGTATACATATATTAAAATCATCATGCCACACACCATAAAAAGTTACATTGTACAACCTAAATATATACAATTTTTGTCAATCATTCATCGGTAAAGCTGAAAAAGATAAAGTTGGTTATAAATAAAGACATTTTGAGAGAATTAATGAAAAAATGGTTCAAATCTAGCTGAAGTAGTAAGAAATACCCTAAGGATCTTCATTTAAACAGAGATATGCTGGCTAAGGACAATGATTACTAATAACACAAGCCAAGCAGTTCTGCCTGAAATAATCTGACATGTTTATAGCACAATTCATTTTTTCAAGTCTCTGAAATGAGTAAAAAACTAACCAGTGAGATATTCGACCCTATACAATATGGTTCACCATTTCAGTGATAGAAAAAAAAGAGCAATGATAGAAGGATTATGTCAGGAAATGAGAATCTCATTTTCAACAACGAAAAAGAAAACTAATTCTAAAAATTAATCTTTTTGACCCATATGTAAATTTATCGGTCCACTACAGTAACGCATTAGGGTTATTACACTGGACTCAAACCCACCCTGATGGTGACTACTAAAAATCATATCACAGGATCCGTAATTAAGTGTGGTACTGTACAAATCATTAAAGCATGTGTATATTTTTATACCATACCTATTGTTTTGTCATTGCTTATCTGGTCAAGTCCCCTGAATTAAAAGCACAACCAAAGAGAGAAATATGTCAGATAAGAAGTGGCTCCACAAGCTTATATGAATATTTTCTAGTGGGAAATACTGTCTCATGTGTTACTATTAACAACACACGCACATGCACGTGCGCGCGCACACACACACACACACACACACAGGCACGTCTCAAAGCAATAAAGGGCCTGCAGAGAAGGAAGATAAAATATGCTTGCTGAGCAATCATTACCAAACAGGAGGAAGACTGAAATCAACAAAGGACCAGTCATGGGAAATTTATAAGTTAATATTGGTCACACCTGCAAATTACTACAGTGAGACCTCTGACCAAATCCAGAATACCATTTAAATGGATTTGGTGAGATATTTATACATCCCTTGGAGTCACTGAGATGCTCTGAATCTAAATTTGTCAGTGATCCCAATTAAATGCAGTGGAAGTAATATCTATCACTGAGCAGATGAAGCAGATTTAACTGTACCATTTGAAAACACGGTTTTTCTTGGGAATCTATAATGCATTTATTCACACAGCTTGTAATTCAGAATGTAAATTTATTGTTTGTATTTAATCAGAATGTTTTTCTCCCTGCTTAAAAATAACTCTCAAAGGCCTCAGAAAACCCCAAACACAAAACATTCTACTGGTATCTTCTAGGAGTTTAGCATAGTGTGTATTTTGAGCTGTTAGCTGAAATAACCCCATGAGTGACAATTTACACACATGTCACATCTCTTCATCTCCCTTGTTTTCGTGGAAAAGGTCAAAGCCATCAAGCCGACATGCTCAGCCAGAGTCAGGGAGTCATCATTTCACAACCATGAAGTGGAACTCACACAGCAAATGAGGCTAATCATTCAGCAAGTACAAGGAAAAGAGATTATGAGATCATAATTTTTTCACTGGTTGAGAATCACTGTGCATAAAAATAGAAATTAATAGGAAAAAATCAGAATACTTACCAAGAAAATAATAGCACTAAATAAAATAATCTCTCATCTGGGAAATGACTTTCCATTTCAAGCAAAACAGAAAGCTCTCAGATATACAAAAGATAACAAGAAAGCAAACCATCCTGAAAACAATTTCTGTTGCTTTAGTCTCACAATATGATCTATGACACAGAATACTCTGAGTGGCTTTGTAGATGCCACTCACCTGGCATCAGTAGCACTCTTTTAGCTGGCAGGTGAGAAATAATTCTGCTTGCATTTACGAGGCTACAAATACAGATAATCTCTTCCTAAACATATTAGCAAACATGTGAAGACCAATGAGGTTAACTAACAGGAGTGCACTGCTGTGTGACTGCCTTTTAAAACCTTATAAAAATCTTGCTTAACCTTTTCCAGGTGAGTATCTCCCAGCAAAAAAAAAAAAAAGATTCCTTGGTAATGTAGGAAGAAAAGATTCTTTCTCGGCCTTTATGCATTCAGGAGAGCCTAGACAGAATTAATTTTTCTGTGGGAGAAATATACAATAGGAAAATTCTACTTGATTCCAAAATTATATTCTAAGATGGATGGATTCTATTAGAAGAGGCTGGGTGGCTCTTTTGCTCCCCCAACCACCTTGGTTGGTATTGTCTTGAGGTGTGAATTTGGGAAAAGAGGTTTGAGAGGATTGACATTTTCTGAATAAAAGAGTAAGAAAAACTTGGAGTTCCAAGCAAGCCTGTCTCTCTCTCTGTCTGACTGACTGACTGGCTGAGACAAAGGAGACAGAGGACCAGCAAGATGGAGAGAGGCCAGGATATGAAATGAAACGGCTTGACCAACGAGACATTCCTGTGATGGTGTGACTAAAAATACCTTTAAGGACCAGGATGTTTAAGACATGATTATAAGTTCTATTCTATGATAGTGGTACGGCAATGTGACTCCTGCCCTTTGATTCCACAATCCTCTGTAAAGATTCTGACTAGCAAAATAACTCTTTGCTGCTGGAGGGATCAAGAAGGGGCCTGCCATACTGGACAGATAAAGGACCATCACAAGATGCAGAGCAGGAAAAACGGATCCCCCGAAAGTACTCTGGAAAAGAAAGTTTCTCAGGATTTGTAGATCTTGGAAAGGGTACTGGACATTCCAGGGCATATAGAAAAGTGTTTGAACCACCTTATCCAAATCTCAAGGAGCAGAGTAAACAGGTGACACCTGGGTGCAGATACTTAAACTATTCTTGCGGCTTCATCTTCTAGCTGAATATCCATTCTGTGTTTTAATTCTAGCAGAAATTCTTTCTGTGTGTAGTCCCCAGCTCCATATCTTAGAATTTAATTAACTTGAATACCCTGAGCTACTCACTAGTTGTTACCTCTACACTTTTTGATTGTCATCTAGACCATTTATTTCATACACAGGCAAGCCCCAACATACCTGCACACTTAATTCCAAAGGTAGACTTTTAAGCCAATTGGTTGGACCTGGGAGTACATTGTTCCCATTGAAGTAATGTTCTCATGTAAATCACATGTTCTCAAACTTTAATGAATAGCATAGGATGCTTGTTAAAAATAGATTCTCTAAGCTCTACCACCAGAGATTCTGATTCTAGGATGGAATCCAACAAGCAGCCTTTTGATTAAATACCTGGATGATTCTGATGCAACCATACTTTGGAAAATATTGTTATTAGTAGTGATAAGATTTTCCTAATACCTTGCAAAAGTTAATATGACTCATAATATAACTGAAATAGGAGTAATGTATTTTCAGCTTAGGGTACTCCCTCCCCCTAGTCTCAGATCCTTAGGCTAAAAGCACTAAACTGAGTATCAAGAAAGCTGGTGTGAGGTCTGATGAACCCAGGAGGTGGCCCCACTAGCAGGGGCTAAGTGGAGCGAAACAGCAGCAACTGTCATACAGATGGGTTGCCCATAATTCACATTTTCTCCCCTGAACTTGTCACCCCATACAGAATTCTAATTAAGATCCTAGTGGCTTAAAAAATTAAGATAGCTCCCTAACTTACTTCACTGATAGCCAAGTAATAACACTGAAAAACATTTAGCTTCATTAATTTCTGTATGATGATAACATTTCCTGAACAGCACAGTTTACTTGGGGTTTTCCCCATAAAAATTAATTTAAAGTAATATTTAATTACAGAATCCAAGATCCAAAACAAAGACTGGATGGAATATTGTTTTCCTTGTGAACAGAAAAATATACGCAATGGCTGACAATACAGACTCTCTCTAAATAGTGTCCAAAGTGATAAAGAAAAATATACAAAGGGCAAGAATTGTTCTAAGTGTCTGAAAGATTTCAGAGATCCTTTGCATGATGGCCTGCCAGAATCTCAGTCTAGCAAAGGTTGCTAAAAGACACTAGACATAAACAGGCAGGTTTTAATTTAAAAAAAAAAAAAAAAATCCATCAAGCTTATAGCAGAGTAACTTCTAGACCTTGAATGACACAACATGACAATTTTATTGGCTGACCTTTCAAAAGAGAGAAGATCTAATTAGACACTCTGATGTGCAGGTTCTGAATTATGATGAGCAAGCAGGGGTCTCTAATCCCCCCACTGTTGCAGCTAAGCATTTGGGAGTAATATCGCTAATTAAAATGCATCATTCCAACCTGAAAGCAGAGCTCCCTGCACTAGGTCCATACTGCCAGAGCCTGCCGTTTCCGCCACCTCTCCCCAGCACACTGCCTACTATTTTCCACCATAGAGGTTTCTCTTATTACAATTTTCAATATATTTCCATAACAGATGCAACGTATTTACTTGGGTGCCTGGAACGTGAATCTCTTCAGGCGGGTAATCATTTGAATGAGGAAAGTCAAGAAATCACTGTAATCCCCACCTCAACTCCTGCACAAAATAAATTCCATGTGGATTAAAGATTGAAAGCTAAAAAATAAATCCTCAAAATACTAGAACAAATGAGTATGTTCGCCACAGAGTTTATAATAGTAAAAACCTGGCAAAAAAAAAATTTTAAACCTGACTACCCATCACTAAGGGAATATGCAAACTAAATTATGATTTATTCATGCATTGGCATAATATGTGGCTACTAAAACAGCTCTTTAAAAGGAGGAGGTAGAATTCTATATTCTGACATAGAAAGATGTCTATGACATTGATAAGTGGAAAAGAAAATTAAAGTATGTGCTTAAAAAACAAAAACAAAGTATGTGTGTGAGTGTGTGCATAAAAGAAATTCTGAAGGAAATGCACAAACCATTAACATTTGTTCTATCCAGGGGTGAGAATATGGGACATCATGCCTTCATATACTTTATACTTTTCAGCATAGTTTGAACTTTTGTTACAGCAAGTACAATGGAGTCACATCATTAAAATTTTAGTGAAATACTTAACGAATACCTAAAACTAATGTTAGATGTGAATTACACCTCAATTAAAAAATTAACTTTTAAAATAAAAAGAAGACATTTAAATTACTAAGTTCCACCCTGCCCATAGTGAAAAGAAGGAGAGAAAATACCATTAAATAGTGCAATCGTGGTTAAAAGTGCAGAGCACAGCAGTTAAGAGCAACAGCGTTACAGCCAGACTGCCTGAGTTCGAATTCCAGCTCTGCCGCTTTCTAACTGTGCAAGTCACTTGACCTCCTTGTGCCACAGTTGTACTTCTTTAAAAAAATGGATATAATAATAGCAAACACTTTCTGGGGCTGTTGTAAAGATTAAATGAGTTAATGTATGTAAAAGTGCTTTAAAAAGTGCCTGACAGCATAAGTCTTCAATAAATAATATTATTCCATTAGAGGAGTGGATGCACCACATTTTCCCCTTTAGTTGGCTTTCATTTTTATCCCTCTCATACTGTGAGATTTTACTGGATGCCAAAGGATTACAGTAGTTAAAGATCTACATTTTTTATATAACATGGCCCCGAAACACAAGTCAATTACTCTTAGCGATCAAAGAAAGAATGGTTTGTTTCAATGCCCAAAGAAAAACAGCTGTTAGATTTATTGAAAAATGGCATGTTGGTCTTCACTGTAAATGTAAATATAGCCATGTAAATATGGCTATGTATACTTAGTCTCTGAAGAATGTAAGAGAATTTCAAGAGTAACTTCATTTTTTTCTTTTTTCTTTTTTTTTAACATGCTGGCTTTAGAATTTAGCCACAGTATAGAATTCCTGTGATAGCCACAATTCTTTCTTAAAATCAAAGAAGGAATAAACACCCCAATTTTGATATATTACAGATGCGGTAGTAATAAGGCCACCAGACCTTTCACATTGCCTACGTCGATCTCTCCTTAATATTTCACCTGTATATTTTTATGCTACAAGAGTTTCTGACTCTTCTATCTTGAACTATTTTGTACTTTGGTTTGGTTAAGAAAGGAAGGATGCCTGCAGAGAAGAAAAACAACACAATTAATCTCTGAGACAAGGCATCACAAGGCATCCCAGTGCTGGTGCCAGTGGCTCCGTGGCCTGGGACCTGGCACTCCTGGTACACATGACAGGACCCTGCCACCAGGCATTGGCATCCTAGGCATCCCAGGCACAGGTATTGGATGGCATCGGCAACAGAGATGCTGCCTTCAGCAGCACCTTCAGTGGACATCAGCCATGTAGGAGCCACTCTCAGGACAAGTAGCAAAAGGAACATTGCCCCAGTGGGCCAGAGCAGCTGCCACGAGATGGACAAGGTGCCATCTTGTAGCATCAGCTAAATACTACAAGATGAATGAAAGAGACCTAGTATTGGGTGCATAATTTGAAATTCTCTGAGGATTTCTTGAAGGTATTAGAATGAAGCTTGAGTTTCCATAGGAATTTTGGATCTATTAAAGGGTAGAATGTTAAATTTGGCAATGAACCATATGTTCTATATGAAAGAGTCTACCATATGCTCTATATGAAAACAGGCAGGAGGGGAATCCAGAAACTATTTCAGTGACTGCTCCGGCCAGTGAGAAAAATACCCATTTGTTGGGAAATTATATGCTACAGAGGTTTTTGCAAATCTGGGGATTCTTGAATATCACCAGAGATGGTCCTCAGAAATGTTAAGGGTCTTCTTAGGCTTAGAGAACCTTGGTATTTGATCATCCAACAAACATTTATGCCCAGAATTGTAAAACTAAACTGAAAAAAAATCTGGAAGAAGCTCCCTTGGGGACACCAGGAAGAACCCAGAGTAGTAGGTGCCTTGACTGAAGAAGACTGGGCGTTCAAAAGCACCCATGCAGTTCAGATCCAGACTGGATATGAATTTCAATGGACTTGCTCCTCATTCTTCACCCTCACCAGCAACCTTCTGCTAGAATCTCAAAAGATGCATTTGTTTTAATTTAACTGTGTGGGAAAGCCCCTATAAGGATATAAATGAAATTTTAGTTTTATTTTTTAGTATTATTTTGAGTTTTATTGAATTACTGAAGGAAGAGAGAACAGCACACAGATTTTGAAATAATGTTTCATTAGAAGTGAGTGTGTTCCTTAGCTTGCAGGTTAGACTTAGAGTTCTTAGGTTATCAAAAGTGGATGCATCTTCGGATTGGTTGATTTCTTAAGACAAAGGTTAATGTAAGCAAGGAAAGGTTCTGAGCAAGAAGCAAGGCATTCTGAGGTTGTCACTGCAGAACTGATGAGATAGTTGCTCCATTTCTCAATCTTGAATAATAATCATAATCATAATAAAGTTTGTGCATTGTAGATAAAAACAAGAACAGTCACTCCCATAAATTATCCTAGACATTATTTTTCATCTTAGATTTTAAGTATCCATAAGACAAATCTGGGCCTCTTTCTTTGAACATTGCCCAAAAAACTACCATATACAAGCATATATTAATCAGGGCTTTTAAATTTAGTTTGCAATGAATGTAGTTAGCATTAGCCCTGCCCAAAAAGTCTCTGACTATTCATATGAAGACACCATCCATCTCTGGAGGGAATCTTTCAAAGGATCAGAAAAGAACCACCTCTCCCTCCTTTTCTCCCATGATTTCGACAGCATCATTTTGTTCTGTTTCTCTCTTGTCTTTCTGACCATGCTGTCCATGCTCCTCACTGCCTCCTTGCGGTCTCTACAGAGTCTCTTCTGCTCCAGTTCTCGAAGGTCTCTGGTGGTAGTGTTGTTTTAGGTCCTGTTTCTTCCCCACAGCGGGTCTCAGTAATTGCTGGTCTTCCTACAGATTACCCCACAGACACTTCAAACTTATCCTGTCTAAAACCAAACTCATTATCTTCTCCCCAACACTACCCAAACCTGAAAACCTTCTATTTTTTCCACCTGGATTATAAAAGTGTCGCGATTGGTCCTTTTCCTTCCAATCTCTCCCGAAGCCAACTCATACGCTAAAATTTTGCCAGAGGACTCTGATCATGGCACTCCTCTGCACAATAATTTCAGTGGTTTCCCATTGTCTGTAACATAAAAGTCCAAATTTGTGAGCCCCAACCAATGTCATTCCAGCTTCATTTCCAGTGACAGACACCCCCACAATCTCGAGTCTCTGCCCCACCAGGTTAACAACTGTCCCCAAATCCCAAAGTTCACTGACACCTTTGACTACAATAATTGTTAAACCCAGTGCAACCACAGACTCTGATAAACACTTCCTGACTTGTTTATTCCAATTGCAAAAGAAAGACACGTTTATTATAGAAAATTCAGAAAATAAAAACCTAATGAATAATATCGTAATCACTACTTATAATCTTACCTCCTACTCCTAACCATTTACAAGTATTAATTGACTATCTACTATGTACCAAGAGTAAGACAAAGCCAGATACAGAGGAAGTAGAAACTCTTAAAGATGTTTGAATGAAACAGAGGAAGAGACACAGAGACTTTTCATATGTTGTTCCCTCTCTCTGGAATATCTTTAACCCCTTTATCATGGGCAAACTACTTTTATCCTTAAAGAGCAACTCAAGCCTCTCCTCCTTTATGAATCTTTCCTAGTTTTCCTGAGATTGGGCTAATTATCACTTGATTTTTGTTACTCTATACCTTGTATATTCTTCCATATTAGCCCCTAGTGCACCCTAGTAAAAGGTTCTGACTGTGAGTATCTGTCTTCTTTTCTAGTCTATGGAGCTTTGAGGCAGAGAACCATGGTGACCTTATCCAGCTCTGGCACACAGCAGGCCCTTTAAAAATAAACGTTACTGAATCATGCTTCACAGAGCTTCTCTTGAGCCAGAAAACCCAAGTAGCTTTGGTAGCTGCAACTCCATTTGACAAAAGCTTTGTGTATTTTCCAAACACTTCTTAACTTAAAGCATTTCCCTAGGTCATGTTTTAAATGCAATAACACATATAACTCATTTTAATGGGACATGCTGTACAATAAGCAAGTCCTACTAGATATCAAAGCAAATCAGAAGAGTCATTTGGTAGAGTTTGTATTCCCACTGAGTCTGCTAAAATTATTTAGCCCATCCTTCTTACTAAACTCTGCCAGTTTCAAAGCATTTAAATAATCAATTAGCTAGTTCTTGCAGCACCTCTCTGAGCTTAGCCAGTGCTCTCATAACAGTTTAGAGAGATATCTATGTATTTTAAAAGACAAAAACAAAAAACACCTATTCCATAAAGCAGCTGGATTATCCAATGATGCATAGCAACTGATGCCAGCAAAAGATTCTCATTTCACCAGGGACCTCTTGCTTCTAGCACTCACCATCTGAAGAAATTCCACAGACTTGAGGTAAGATTACCAGAGCAGTCAGGCCCATCTATGGGAAACAAAATGTCATTTAGATAAGCAGAAACTTGTGAAGCATAAGGCGGGAAGGGTCCACATAACTTAAAAGACAAATATCAGCAGCACAAAATGTAGAGGAACTAAAAATGACGGCTTTGTAATTCAGGCCTCAGCAGTGAGAGAGTTATTCAGTGTAAATCGAGGAGAAAAAAAATTTTACATATACATATATGCGTATGAAAATGCACATATATATTTATATTTAAACTAATATAATAATTAACATTTTTGAGTACTCATACATATTCTTATAACAATTCTGTGAAGTAGGTAATATTATCCCCACACTAAATTTGAGAAAACCGAGGCCCAGAGAGGTTAAATAATCAAGTGATGGGGATGTACTCAAACCTAGATCAATCTGACACCAAATGGAAAATAACCATTATATCACTCTATTTCCCAGTAATATAAGCATTCATCATATTATTTTATCCATCAGGGCAGCAGTGAGAAATAGGCAGCACATTCCAACTGAATAACTTGAGGAAAGTTTAATAAAGAGCCTGTCTACAAGGGAGTGGGCAAGGAGTAGGGAAACCTTGAGGGACGATGCAGTTGGGATCAGTGGTCCCTGTTAGTACCCATAAACCTAAAAGGGCAAGGGGGCTGCTGGAATTTAGAAACAGAGAGGCTGTATGGAGAGGGACATGTTACAGAAACTAGTAAGGTAGTCCAGAAATGCAGCCAAGGCACTGGACACCACAAAGAGAGAGGTGGGTCAATAAATACACAGGGCTCATCTCTTCTCTCTCTCTAATCCTGCCAATGCTCCCACTGGCCAAACCAACCGAGAGTCAACAGGTGGGGTGGCCTGGTGAAGTTGTCCGTCCACCAGGGCACAGGACAAGGTGGAAAAAGCTGAAGAGTGGATCTGAGAAAGGAAACAGGTTGACCAAACTTGAATATAAGAGTCATAGTGTCATGAGAATTTTTTCAGAGTCAGCAAAAAGAGGCGGAGAACGGTACATTATTCCAAAGGATGCAGGCTGGAGGTGGGAAAAGAGAAAGTTTGGCTTAAAACATTATTTAAAAATCACCTACTTTAAGACTACAGAAAAAATATATGCTTAAACTGGACTTTCTGATAAATTAAGAATGATCAAAATATAACTGTAAATTTGCTTGTTTTCTTTCTTTGCTTGACATGGAGGCTTGATGACTTAAAGAAAAGCGAAAACCTGAATTAAACTATCCAGGAAAAAAAATTAGACTGAAAAAGTAGCCAATTTCTGTTAATCCTGCTTCCCCATATTTTCTAGTGAATACTAAGCCCAGACAGTGCCCAAGCACATGGTCTAAGCAGCTCCCTTTTGGAAATGAGCAAAGTCATGGCAACTAAAGAAGAGAGAACAGAAAGAAAAACAACAAATGGAATATAGCCACAAATTAATAAATGCAGTTCTTTTATTAGAAAATCAGACAAGGGATCTACACATTCCTTGAATTCAGTAAACAGGTACCATGTACTGGATAAATTCTAATACCTATAAATTCTTCTTTCAAGTTTCACTATATTGAATTTCTGTGTAATGATGAATAACTCTATCATTAAAGAAAAATGGACATCAGAACAAAAGCCTATTATAAAATATTTAACCTGAGATTAAAAACAGATGCTTCTCAATTTTTGATGGGGTTACATCCTGATAAACACTTCATAAATTAAAAATATCATGTTGAAAATGCACTTAATACATCTACCCTACTAAATGTCGCAGTGCAGCCTCGCCCACCTTAAACATGGCCATAACACTTACCTTAGCCTACAGGTGAGCAAACTTACACAACATAAAGCCATTTTCTGATAAAGTGTTGAATAACTTGTAATTTATTATGCGTATTGCTTTTGCACCATCATAAAGTCGAAAAATGGTAAGACAAACTATCATACATAAGTCAGGAACATCTGTACAGACATCAGCACCAGCCCACTATTTCTTCTAAGACAACTTTTGATATTCAGAGACAAAGAGTCTTTGCTGTCTTGAAAAAATTATGCAACCTGCTGAGAAAGCAGAACGCAATTTAAAAGCAAAGATAGGAAGATGTGCTACACTCTTCACGTTTTTTAATCAATGACTACATAAAAATTGAAGGAAGACAGTTGAATCCCATGGATTCCCCCTTTGATGTACTTCCTGGTCTAAGGGATGCCTTACCTATGACCGAGACTTGGCACCAACACCATGTACATCCATGAGTCATTACAGGGACAGAGCTGGTTAGATTATCAAATAGTGATGACCAGAGTTCTCAGATTCACCATTATAAGAGAAAAGACCCAAAGTCAGCAGGCCTTTTATAATGCAGACCTATTCTGTGGCTTTGCCTCACAGGCTGCTGGGACAAGGTATAACTGCTGAGGTGAGAAAGACCATCTCAAATTATCAGAGCTGTCAGGGAAGGAAAAGCTATTCTAGACCAAATCCCTCACTTTACAGGTGAAAAGAAGCAGAGCCCCAAAGGACAAAGGTGGAAAGCTTTCCACACCAAGAGGAAACTTGTCATTTTTTTTTTTCTCTTTTGGCAGAGCCTTACATCTTTCAGGTCAAAACTTACTGCATTTAGCACAATGACAACAGTAAATAAAGTAAACTAAATTATCACTCAAAAAAGTGACCATACTTTTTCATACACTTAGGTATAAAAGAGAACAGTTGTTGTAAGTGAAACTAGGGCAGAAGCTGAGTGAGAAGTGGGAAGAAGTATGTAGCCAAAGGTAAAATCTGAATGAATGTAGAAAGATAGAAATAAGTTGGAGAGCAGCTAAGTTTAAGGGCTTGTATAGGTCCTTCACAGTTAAATGTCCATAATTTAGTCTTTAGTATAGATAATGAGACATAATAATGTTAGTTGGCTTATGCTTTATTGAAGGGGCAGTCAGTTGTCCTAATCAGGAACCCACTTTCATGGGGTAAAAGCCCACAAACCAGAGGGGCCACTGCTACTTGTGCTTTGGGTACTCATATCTTGTTCCTCACCAGTGCTTTTGCTAATGACTATAAAAATTTTCAGAAATAGAGTTCTACTGGTGAAATCAGCAGCACCTTTAATATTAATTAATCAGCACCATTGATATAGAAATAGGCTCTGGCTGGTGAAAATAGTGATAGTTAAGATAATGTGGGTTGGTTGAAATATCTGTCATATTCCCCAGCCTTGAATGAACAGAGTAAAAAAAACAGTCCTGCATCCACACTTATGCGTGAGGCTTCATACCTAAATGCCCCTATGTCCTCCTAACATCAATAGAAATGCAAATAGAAATGGAGAGGGCTGCTGAGGAGAAACAGACAAACTTCAGGACAGTAAGGATGTGATGCTTAGCTTTTGAAAGCATAAGTTCTTGCATATGTAATCATTAATTTTTAAGCCCCCAAATGCATTTCTTTCAAACGTATACTGTTTAGAGTGACTATTGGTTACCCTAAAGCCTATATTGTACTGAAAGAAAAACTTAAAGGAGATCACATGCTTATCAACCCCTGCCCCATACAAAAACACCCAGTCACAAACATAAGATCCCCCAATTTATATTATGACTCTCTTCTCTTCATTTCACTGGATAATTTATCATAAAGTAACCAAATCTACCTCACTTTCTAATTTTCATTTGCTAGCACATTGTAGCAATCTGCTGATAAATACATACTCTGCAGTACTTCTAGATTAAAATTTTAAGACATACCTCTTCAGATTTTTAACCATTTCCATCTAAATAATTTTCAGGTTTTCTGAAAATCCATTTGCAAGCATCTCCAACATGGAGTTTTGTCTAACACATTACCTCAAATATCTTCATGAATTATTTCAGTATTAAATTACATGTCCATTTAAAAAATAATAAAATAAATAAATTAAATGTCCACTTTTTATACGGTATATCCATTTTTCTTAAGATCCCAATTAATCGCTTTTTCAAACTCCAGACTAAACAATGAGAAAGGAGACATTACAAATCAAAGGACAATAACATTAGTAACTGCTGGGACTCCTGCAATATTAAATACCAAGGATGAAGCAGCCAATTGTACGGACCCAACTGAGGTTTGTTTGCATAATCTTTTAATGAAATGAGACTGCTGAATTAGAAGAAGTTGGGCAACCCTGACCTAGATTCTTAGTTTAAGGGTAGTTGGCCTAGATGTCTGTCAAGATTGTGCAGTAGAGTGTATTCTTAATCAGTGAGCAATCAAAACAAATATTTCAGTCTGCTTCATAAATCCATGCCGTGTGATTGCATCTGACACAACTAGGAGAAAATAATCCCTTACAGTTCACTTCCTCCTGTTTCTAAATGTAAACTGTGTTGACTTAAACAAGGCTCTCCACTCTGCCCAGTACTACAGAGATATGTGGACAGTTCAGAGGAACTGACAAAGCAAGAACTCCTAACTGGTCATTGGAATATGAATTACAATAACCAAGACCCCTTGCCCAACCAGGACCAAGACTGCCATAATTGGTAAGGTTCTCCCAAATTAGAGACAGGAAGAAATTAATGTGGGTCTCTTTTCAACAGAAAAAGAGTGTGTCAGAATGTATTTCAGTGTTGTTTATTTCAACGTTGGTGGTGGTAGCAAAATAAAAAGAGGAAAAAAGGGAAATCACCTCAAACTCCATCAATAGGGAAACAGTTGAATAAATTATTGCCCATTTATTTATTAATTATTATGCAGTTAGAGAAGCTACATAACTTAGAAGTTAAGAGTACAGCACATAGAGCTCGGGTTTCTCACTTTATCACTTTTTAATCTGCCTGACTCTAATAAATTATTCCATTTATCTGGGCCTCAGTTTTTCTCAAATGGAAAATGCTGATAATAACAGTGCCTATCTTACAGGGTTGACAAAGGGATTAAATAAAGTGTTTATAAGAGTGATTTGGATATTGTAAGCAACCAATAAAAGAAGCTATTAATAATTTAAAAAATTAATCTTCTAGTTAGAGCTAATAACTAAATGGATGTCCTTGGCAGAGTTATGTTCACAGTAGGACAATATTAAAAAATGACCCTATATATTTGCCTACCACAGAAAAAAGTATGAAAGGGTATACACCAATGGAAAGAGAAAGAGGAAAGAGAATTTTTTCTTTATATACTTTTCTGGTGTTTATTATAATAACATTAATTACTTGTATAACTTATTAAATCCAGCAAAGTAAGAAAAACTATGTTAATATCCAAGTATGTATTTGTATACATAAAGTAAGGAGACATCTGGCCTTGGGCCTAGATAGTGAAACCAACACTGGGTGGGGGAGAAAGTGTGGCAGTGTGGCACGCCATGCCTGATTTGGTGTCTCCTTCTTAACTGCTTATCTGTATAGCTAGACTAAGAACCCCTAGAGGACACTGACTGTTGGTCATTAATTGTACCAGTGCCCACAGATGCTATGTTAATGGACGGCTCATCTGGAAGGCACTGATTTTGCACGTGTCAGGGAAGATAGACTAGGTGATACTGCAGAGGATTGAAAAACAAAGGTTTCTTTCTCATTCACATTACATCTCCAAATCAGCCACAGCTCTGTCCCAAGCTTCACTGAGAATGCAAGCTGATGGACCCCAGCTTTTATTTGGAACATTGCTGAGTTTATGGCAGAAGGAAAAGAAAGAATGGACAGCTTTGCCTGGAAATGACTCCTCTCTTCTGCTCGCATTTAATTTGCCAAAGAAAATCAATCACGTGATTGTGCATGAGTTCAACAGGGTGGAGATGTATAATCTTCCCTTGGGAAGGACACCTTTGTGGGTGAAAGGCATCGCAGTCTACTGTTTGTGCTTCTCCATTATTCTGTCATTCATATATCTCCTTTCTCTTCTTGAGAAGAGGTTTACAATCCCTTTTCTGAAATCATTTCAGAATTCAGAATTTTGTAGATTTTACACAGCCATTATCAGGCAATACATTAAATGGTATATGGGGAATATCTTGTATTAATATTTCTGTAGCAGAACACATAAATACTCACATTAAATGTGATAAATAAAGCCTAAACTCCTTTCAGTTTAGATCTGGTATTTCCATCAAATAAGTTTGCACCAGACTTAAGAAAAAAATTTTAAGATTTTCAGGACTTTCTGAAATTCAGAATGACAGGTAACAGATTGTGAACAAGTATAATCACAAATTAACTACAGAGTAAATCTGCTTTAAATCTCTTCCTCCAACAGAAAAGCAAAACTCATAATCAATAAGTTTAAAAGGAAAATCAAGTATTTTGGCAATGTCATGAGGCTTTCATTCTACTATCCGTTGGGGACGGTATGATTTACAGCACTATTTAACCCAATGGCCCAAGTTTAAAGACTCCAAAGAATGAAAACCAAACCCCTTGAACATGCTTCAAATTTCATTTTATTGTCTTTAATATCAAAGACATTAGTTTACTTGAATAAACACTGGTAGGTAAAATTTCAATATTTATTCAGGAATTTGAACCTAAGAAGCAACAGAATGCTAGGAAAATCACCCTGAATAAATATTAAAAGAGGCCAAAAACAAAATTGCCCAAAAACGAAATATCTCACCCCAACCCCAGGCTTCAAGCGATCCATGGAAAAGATCAGTCTGTCCACTCTTAGCTTCAGAAGAATGTACACCAGTCACTGTTCCAGGAGGGGTGTATGGAAAAGAGCAAGTCTATGGTCAAAAGACCTAGGTTAATTCTCAATCCTTCACTTACTTGCTTAGTGAGATTTAGCAACATTCTAAGTATCCATTTCTTATGCAGAAAATCTTGCCTGTTCAACTACCTCTCAGGATTGCTGAGAAGCTCAGAGGACAGAACACTTGCAAGCTACAGTTCTGTTCCAGCATTAATCGCTACTGTGATGTGATGCTGCCCCCATGGAGCTGTCCTTAGGTCAGATATAAGAATCCCTTTTTCATCCATCTTTCCTCCTCATAAACATACACCAGAGACCAACTTAAGAGTTCACTGGACTCTTCCCATCTTAAGGTACATTCTGTTCTTTAATAATCTATGTAAAAACATGAATTTTTATCCAGAGTTTGACTTTGTCTTAAGGGTATATTTTCGTTCTTTAGTTCTTTCTATTTAAGAAAAATAAAATTTTCTAAGAGAATAATGGTCCATGCAAATTTTTCATAGTGATATCAGCCCCAGAAGTTCATTTGACAAGCTGCAGTGACCACCAAGAAGGCAAGTCTAAGTTTAAAAACAAATAAATAAAAAGATGAATCAGCATCATGCTGGTTCAATTCAGGCTTTTCTTCAGATAAGACACTAATATTCCAATTTTAGAGAACATGGAGACAAGTAGTTGATTTAGTTAAGGCAGCAGAATCATAAGTAGTTTTTCTTCCTATTTTATAATGAATAAGAATTGGGATGAGAAAAAATATATATGAATTGATTGATTCCATTCTGGTTCATACCACTTATTAAGAATTTTTGGTGGAAAAAGTTTATATGATATTTGAATATAAGAAACTGGGAGAGAAAAAAGTGTTTCAGAAACATTAATTACAGTGGCCTCTTCTACATTTTAGACCCCGGAACTGTTCAGTTTAAGACCTTGTACACAGTTCATATTACAGGGGGGAAATCCTATTAGTCTATATTTGGGAATGGCAAAGCAATTTTTACCTGTTATTCCTAAGAGCTGAAAATAATATAAAATATACCTCTTGATACCATAGGGAGCTACAAGAATTGCTATGAACAGAGAAGAACTATAGCTTGCTTTCATGTGCTTTTATTCAAATAATTTTCCTTCTAGGTTCCCAATTCTATAATGTATACTTACCTTTTAAAATGCCAAAGTATGTACATAGCTTCAGTCAATACTTGGCTAGCATTTACTAAGCACCTGTGACAAGAAATACAGGAGTGAGCAACATAGTGCCTGCCAATGTGGAGCTTAAGTCCAAGTGTGGATAACTTCTAGTTTTCGTTGACAATAGAACCCAGAGAACCAGGAGGGGTCAGTACTAGAGGCCTGCTTTACTGGGGGCGGGGAGGGGTGGGCGTGTATCTAACAGATACTACTGGTGAGAGAGGAAAGGACAGGTGCACAAGGCTGCAAGAACGAGTCTTACAAGGGGTGTACCCCAGAGAGGTCAACTAAGGCTGAGAAGCACTGATAGGTGCCACAGCTCCTGAGAGACAAAGTCCAGAGTCTGGAAGTCAGAGTTCAAAACAAGAAGCCAGGAACCAATGGGCAAGACTATCAGAGACCCTGAGTTAGAAGTCCTTTGTTCTCTGCCTCCTTTCCTCCTTCCCGGCTCAGTGTGGGCAGCATGCTGGAGCCCATAGAAGTGTGTTACAAGCAGGACAATCCTGCGGTCTGCAGGGAGATTTCAACCTAGACTGTGCAGGACAGAGCTGCTGGACTCGCTGCAAGGTCAAGATGGACACATGTTCAAGTCCTCAGAATTCTCTGCAAATGTTTTACTTTGTAGACAGATAGGAAGACCCAGGGCCAAAACAAGTGACAGCAACCCTCTTGGTCTGATAATGATGATTCTGGGTGGTACAACAGAGAAGCAACAGCTTTTATAATTAGTAGTAAATGTTTACATATACTAATGCTAGAATAACCTGAAAAATTCTTGGAATAATCCTGTATCATTTTCCAAGATGTCATATGAGTATAACATGGACAGTAATGCTTCCATTAAAAAAGATACAGGGTGTATTTTCAATGATATACTTTATTAGGTATTATATCGCTAGGAATAGAAACAATATAATAGGTACAGTGATATTCTAGAAGATTAACAGAAGAGGGAGTGGGTCAGAGCATGAAAATATGTTTAAATATTTCTGTGATATCATCAAACGAGTTGAAAGCCATGAAGAGAGATTATGATATGACTTTCTGTTCTCTGCACTCAGATACAGTGGGCCGGCTGCCCGTGCATCTGGCCCTACAACTTCACTGTGGGCCCGCTTTGCTGGTGGCAGAAGGGCTGGCTAGCTGAAGGCTCAGGAATTGTACAGAGCAGCAGATGAATTAAGCTGTGGCTTGGATGCAATTCACAGCCTACAAAACAGACCACTTCCCTATGTGGATTTATTCAAGGTCAGGATTATTCTCTGAAAAAAACCTCCCATGCATGAGTCAGGCAGCCAAACACAATTATGGTTCAGACTCTCTGGCCTCTCCGGGGTCATGGGCACTGTTCGAGCCACTGCTTTGTCATCTCACCAGGGAAGGGTTTCCCATGGTCATCCAGGAGTCCTTGCCTACTACTAAGTCAGCCCCTAGAGATTCACAAGCTTTGCCCTTTGTGTTACGTGAATGGTTATCACCTACAATTTCTGATTCCAGTTCAACAGTTTCTGAAAGCAAACCACATCTTCCATCTAACATGACTTAGAGCTTACATGATGTTCCCTCACTTCAGTGCATGCTACTCCGTACTAACCATCAGCTTCATAACATATAATCAGCAGGCCCTATGTGGGCATGCTGCAGAAAATGCGCACTGATGGCTTTTAAACAGTCTGCAAAGCCCAGCATCCACTCTCTGGTATTCTGATCTTGTAGGTCTGAGGGGCATGGGGGACAGGAATCTGGATCAAAAGAAGCACCTCAGGTTATTCTAATGCAGGTCGACAGCCCATGTTGTGAGAAACAACAGATAGGCTGAAATGATGTCCTAGCCTGTGGACATATCTTAAATTAAACACAGAAAACAACTCCTTCAAGCAAAGACACTAAATTGAACAGCATGGGAATTCCTCTGTGCTCTTACTCCAGCACTGGTGGGCTTTCGTGTTCTGAAGTGTAGTATTCTTTTTCAGCTTCTCAAACTATTCACAAGTAGTCATAATGAGTTTATGCAAATTATGATCCACAAATGACCAAATAAACTCAATATTTTATGCATGATTGACAGGGGCAGAGAGAGATTAAACATTGATGCCATATCACCGAACACTATATATTTTTCTATTTTTGGTTCATAACCCAGCATCTTGAACTTGTACTTCATTCTAGCAGCACTAATGTTACTAGATTTATGAACCAAGGCAATATGCTTTGCATAATGCAAGTGCTTGATTTACAATTGATTTTAAAGCTGGTGATGTCCAACTTAATAAATGATACACTTTACTTGCCCTCTCTTTAATTTCCACCCTCCTTTTAAGCTCAAATTTATTTTGCATTTTTACATATTTTTTCTACCTTTTTTCTCTATGACACTACTATTAAAAGACTATTTAGGATATAAAATGTAATATGCCTGCCAAAACTAAAGAAAAGAGGCAGAGGAAGAAGAAAGAAAAACAAAAAGCACAGTGAATGAAAAAGAATGGAAAAGGAAGATGAAGAAAAGGAGGAAAATGTCTTCTAATCAGTCCTTTCCTCAAAGCCTGCCCTTATTCTTGTGCATTCCTATAATGTTGAGTGACACCTTGTCCCACTCACCACATCCGCGTTTCCCTTTTACTCGTCCAATGACATGAAGTCCACATTTTCTCTCCTAAATCCAGATATCCAGCCTGTGTGGGTCCAAAGGATTCTCAGATTCAGCAAAGACTCAAAACACACCTGATGCCCAGTCCTCTTCCTCCTTCTTAGAGAGGAGACCATGGCAGGTGACATACCTGTGTTTAAGATACCTTGGCTAGTTGCACTGATGCTCCATCCAGCAAAGTGTAGTCCACATACCACTTAGGTCTGCTCACCCATGTGGTGTCCTGAGTAGTAGTTCAACCACTTTCCCAGCTGCCCTGATCTGGCAGTCAGCAAACATTTAAAGCTTTGACCAAATCCAGGTATCGTGTTTGATGCTGGGATGCAGAGTTTAGTGGAATTTGGAGTCTACAGGAGAGTAGGAGGGGTAAATACAGAAGAAATCATGCCCTGCTGAAATTGTGCAAGATTTCCTAAGGAGAAGACACCAACGCTGAGTCTTGAAGCATAAGTAGGAATTAGCCAACTAAAGTCAAAGGAGAAAGGATTATATTTCCAGACAAAAAAGAGACCTGATCAAAGGCATGGACATGTGAAATATTTGGGGGAGGAGGAGTATACAATTAGCTCAGCATCACTGGAATATGAAATGTGAAGCCTAGATTGGTGCTGCATGACCCTAAAGGCCAGAGGCCGGGATATGGAGGGCTTGAATGCCTCATGGAGGAACTCGAATCTATTTTAGGAGCACTGGGGAACTACCAAAGAGTTTTTTTTTTTTTTTTTTTAAAGAAATAACATGCTGGATTTGCATTTCAGGAAGATCCCTGCTGGTAGGGGTGTGAATCCTGCATCTGAGGTAGGGTGAGGCAGGTGGCAGGGGAGCAAAATTAAAGGATATGGCCAAATTTGTCACACTGATTTATCATACTGTTTTTATAGTATCTATTATTACTTTCCATGTATATTTGGGGCCCTTTGAATAAACAATATGTGCCATGTATTTATGTTCACTTCATATGACCTGAATTAGTGGAACTACTTTAAATGTCTGATTAATGAAAATTTAGAAAATTTCTAGAAAAACGTTTGCTTGCTTTAACTACATATTATTTACTATATCCATATTTATTTGATTCTAAGTTAATTGATAGGAATATGTTGGTTTCCCACTTTAATGTTATTCTCATTATAAAATATGAATTTTAAAAATCTGCTTGAAGACACAGTCCCCAGGAATGTGTTGGAGCAAAAAAGCCAGGACTTTCTTCAGTAAATCACCAATGGAGAAGATACACCCAGAATAACAATGAGAATAACAATGATACAACACTCTTTGTCTACAGAAACAGAACTAAAGAAATGTCCTCAGAAAATAGAGGCCACTTCAGTAAATGCACTCTTAAATTCATCTAACATCTCACAAGACAAAGGAAGGCTTAGATCTACATTTTGAGGGTGTTGCTGTTGGCTAAAATTGTTAGAGAGATATTTCCAAGGTTCCACTAACCTTACCATGAACAGCTGGGAGGGAGAAAAAGAGCATCCTGAACATCTTAGAACTCTGGACGTCAAATGAAATCGACAAAGCAATATGACATTGAGTGTGTTCAGGGTTCTCTGGAGCTGGTGTCAGTGCCCAGATACTCTTTGCCTTAACTCAAAGGAAAGGTATGTTCTTTCTACTCCCTTTTATCAACACTTGTCCCTACATCGTCAATTCACTTTCCTGTGTATTCAGGGTCTCATGTGATAAAACAGACCTTCTTATACATCTTTCCAAAGATAACATGTACAAATAACATAATTTTCATAGATATATGTACTAAGATGCTCATGAAAATTTCTAATAGCCAAAAAAGAATATTGTCTAAATTTCTAACTATAAAGAAATCTTTAAATAAAGTACAGAATATCCATATTATGCCATAAATACTATCGCTAAAAGTTATATCATAAAAGAATATTTGTTAGTGTAGGAAAATTATACGACCACAAACAAAGGTGCTCCACCTCCTTCCTAATGGCAGCTAGACCTTGGACTAGACATTGGGTTATGACTAGGAATGCAGACAAATACCTCACTCTGATACTGCTCTGAGGCTACACTTGAGTCCTGAGTGATTAAAGTTTCCTAAGCATTCCCAAGAAACATCACAGAGAGCCCAGGCCAGAAAATGGGGAAAAAACGCTCACCTAAATTGTCAAGCTAAGTCACTCACCTGGGAAGTCTGCAGGAGACATGATGTACCCTGCATATTACACTGTGGGAGAAAAACATTGCCATCTTCTTCCCAGAGAAGATAAAACACAAAGGTAGAAGTGGACATGTCTAACGGTGACTCAGCTTATCGAATGAAAACGTCACTAGATTTACAAAGTCTCTCACTTTAACAAAATGACAACCATCCAGGACGGTGAAGAAAGTGAGTCACTTAAGAAATGAGAAAGGTTTCTTTGCATTCTGGGAGCCCTTCCTGTCTTTTTGGCAAAGGTCAATAATGTCTTTCTACTTGAGGAACAGCCCTCAAAACAATGCAGCCACACCAAAGCAGAATGAGGTCACCAAGGACCCAGGCTGGGAAGGAGTCTGACCAGGTTCACTGAGCTGAGCCAGCCACCAGCCTCACTTGACCTCCTGGTTGGGTGGCTAGCCACTCTTCCACAGACCTTTTCCCGCCTGCAAGAGGGACCTGAGGTGAGAAGAACTCTGAATTCTGTGGCAGGTGGGCCCAATACAAGACTTAAGAAATGTGTTTAATGGCATGTTATAAAAGAAATGCCACCACACACAGGATGATTACTATTAAAAAAATAATAATAACAAATGTTAATGGATATGAAGAAACTGAACTCTTATGCACTTGTTGGTAGAAATGTAAAATGGTGGAGACACTATGGAAAACAGTTCCTCAAAATATTAAAACTATAACTACCATATGATTCAGCAATTCCACTTATTGGTATATACCCAAAAGAATTGAAAGCAGAAACACAAACAGACATTAGTAAACCTATGTTTGCATCAACATTATCCACCATAACCAAAATGTGGAAGCAACCCACTATCCACTAATGGATGAATGAACAATTGAAGTGTCACGTATACATACAATGGAATGCTACTCAGCCTTATAAAGTAAGGAAATTCTGACACCTGCTGCAACATGGACAAATCTTGAGGACATTATGGTGAGATAAACCAGTCACAAAAAGACCAATACAGTATCATTCTACTTATATGAGTTACCTAGAGCAGTCAAACTCAGAGACAGAAAGTAGAAGAATAGAGGCTACCAGTAGGTGGAGGAGCAGGGAATGAGGAGTTACTGTTTAATGCGAACAGAGTTCCAGCTTAGGAGATGAAAAGAGCTCTGGAGATTGGTTTCACAACAATATGAATGTACAAAAAAAAAAAAATGCCAACTGATACAGAGCTGAATCAGTTTTGCCACATTCCCTAATTGCTGGCCGGGGTCTGTAGTTAGGAGCCAGCACTCCACTGAGCCCCCGGGAAACTTGTGCCAATCAACAGGAACACTGAGGAGGCCAGCCCAGCCACAGGGAGGCAGGACAGCCTTGTGATGAAGGTCACAGCTGATCAAGTCAGACAGGCAGGTTATCCCAGTTCCATCGCTATGTTGCCCTGAGGAATTTACTCAGCTAAAACTAAATTCTAATTGTAAAATGGGATAATAACAACTCATTCCACACAGGACTGCTGTGAGGATTAAGTAATGGTGCGTGTGAAGTGCAGAACAATGTACAATGCGTCACTATTTGTGCCATGAAACACAGGACAAATTTTACACACACACACAAACACACACACACACACACATACATATGTATGTATACATATATGTATGTATATGTATATGTACATTACATGTACATGTATATGTATACACATTCATATTTTCTCATTTATGCATTAAAAATCTCTGAAAGGATATAAAATAAATGAATAAGAGTCATTATTTCTTTGGTAGGTGGTAGCTCAGTGGAGGGAAGAGGAGAAATTTTTACTAGACATCTCTTATAATTTTTGAATTGTGAAACATGCAGATGTATTAGCTGTTAAAAATTAAAGTGTCAAAAGACAAGGTATATAGAGTATGCGTCTTCCAATAAATATTAATCATTATGGTGATAATTATTATTAGAACCATGACCATTAAATCTAAGTTCCTGAGCCAGACAGCACTTCTAGGTTTATCTAACAAAAAGATAACTGTCCTAGAATCTTTCCAGAATCTTTAAGATTCAAAACTCTCTGTGGTTGGTCTAGAACTCCTAAGACACTTTCCAGATTTAAAATTCTGTACTGCTGAGGCATGATCTTGTTACTCTGAAAGCTGAAATCTAAGCAAGATAATACTGGTGCTAACCACTAAAACAAAAACACAGAATCAGGATAAGTGGACAAGGAGAAAGACAAAGATAGGAAAAGAAGGAAGAAACAAAGAGAATGGGACCAGGTAAAAGGAAAGGGCAGGAAATATCCTTTAAATATAAGAGTGGGTATGACTCCTTTCTCACTTTTGTTCACCCAACTCCAGCCATGTTCTCTGCCCCCATACTGCTTCTTGCTAAACACCTGTCCTGCGGAGTTTGAGCAGCTAAAAACCTAGACCTCTACAGGCTAAAATTAAACAGCCTCCACAGAAAAAGTAAAATCACATAACAGCAGGCCCTGGAGGCAGAATATCCCCCGGCAGCAAGTCACCCCCTTCCTCAGCTGCTTGGCCCCTCAAGGGCAAAAGAACAGGCTCCCCATTTAGGCAGTAGTGGCATATTGGATTGTCCTCTGGGGTGGACCACTTAGTCACAGCCCAAAGTTCGCCACAGAAAAACATGACCTGCTGATTCAAGGTGCTCTTCCATGCCTGTGATTTCAAGATCTTGCCAACATCTATTATCTGTTCTTAATGTCGCTGCCAGCACAAAAAGACACAAAAGTTACTAAACGGCATCACAGTCATAACCCAGAGGGCAATATGAGGCAGACAGCTGCTTGTGGCATGTTCTCATGTGTGACACAGACTGCCTTGTTGGACAATAAGTTATTTCAGCGAATCTGCATTTTTATTTCTTAGCCTGTGCAGAAACTATTGGTTCCACTTGGGTGCACAAGAATATAGAGAAAGGAAGAAACATGTCGTAATGTTAGCATTGGGAGCATTCAGACCATCAAGGATTGATCAATAGAGACACTATATTGGATGCAAAGTTCTTCCCTCACTGCCAAGTTGTTGATCATGGTGTTTTCAGCCCATATACTATGCTAACCTATTATTAATTCTCAAAGATTTATTTAATTATAAAGGATCAAGCCTTTCAAAAAATAATTAATTACAAAAGCTGCTTAATATTCAGAGGTGTCATCCAAGCAGATAACTGGCATTCTCTGTTGCTAGTTTAATTAGACAAGAAGATGCAAAAAGCTGTCACTTCAGGGTGGGTGGCTGCAGGGGAGGGAAGCCCTGGTAAGCACTACCAGTTGGCCATCTGTACCAGACACAAAAGCACAACTCTTCAGCTGGCCTCCCTGAGAGAAAGCCCCCCATTTTCACCATCTCATCCATTGGCAATTGTCTTCTGCAGCACATAGCTTGAAGGCAGAAGATATTCATGAACTATAATTTCAAATTTGATGTTTCATGGATGTGGAAAGTTGGGAAAAACAATTAACTACTTAGTGCCTCAGTTTCTCCATATAAAATATACAATTCATAAATGTCATCCATCCATCTGCCTCCCAGAGCAACAGCTGCTGAACATTTTCTTTACAAATGGCCGGAAACATGCCAAGTAACAAAACTGGCCCCGTGTTACACATTTTGATATAAATATGCTGGCAAGAAATAGAAAAGCTTCTTAATTCTACTGAATAATCAATTGCTGATTATTTCAGAATTGGTTTTTCAAGTTGTGGCTTTTCTGAGCCATTCCTCCTCCCCCATTTTTTAAAAATTGTCCTTGACCATCTGCTCTATGGATAATTCTCCTTTCTTTGGTTATCTTCAGTAGACTGTAATTAATAATACCAACAATCACTACTACGGTTCACTGTATATTCACATTTAGTCCTTAAAACTCAGTGGGGGAGGTATTTTTGTTATTTTTATTTTACAGATGAGGAAACAAGTTTAGAGACTTTAGGGGACTTGACCAACAACCCCAAAATTCAGTAGCAAATTTAGAATTAAAACTCAGGTTAATTTGACTTCAAATCCCATATTATTTTTGCTA
Organism: Eidolon dupreanum; assembly: GCA_028627145.1. Classification (NCBI taxonomy): domain Eukaryota; kingdom Metazoa; phylum Chordata; class Mammalia; order Chiroptera; family Pteropodidae; genus Eidolon; species Eidolon dupreanum. The sequence goes on from CM053513.1 coordinate 49,945,225, forward strand.
TTATACCATAGAGGGAAAAAAGTACATGAACACACACACACACACAGAATGGTAAAGATTTCTACTGGTCAGCAATTATTATAAAATATGGGAAAAACAGAAAGTACTTGATAAAATAAAATGTATTCTAAATACAATGTGGTATATCTTAGATTAGCTCCTAGACCAGAAAAAGGACATTAGTGGAAAGGCAGTGAAATCTGAATAAAATCAGAGTTGGGTTTTTTAAAAAAATCATTGTTTAAGAATTCTTGCCATCTGTACCTAAAACCGTGAGTACTATTGCCATTACTGAGGTTAAAAGTTAATCATTGTTTATAAGAAATTTAAAATAATTTTAACTATTTGTTTTGAATATTTATTTCGTGTAACTTCTAACCCATAAAACTTTTCTGAAGTCTTGCTGAAAAAAAAATATATTAGCTTTGTATATTTGTGATTTTCCTAACCTAAATAGCACAGACAATTAAAGGTTGATTAAGTGGCTTAAAACTAATTGGTACCTCAAAAGGGTTTTCACATTTGAGAAATGAAATAAAAATATCGGTATTGATACTATTTTATCAAACTAAATCTCTAATATTTTCTTTTTTAAACAAGTTTGTTTTATATCTTACATAGGTTTATTTCATACATCACGATTAGGTTTGTTAATTTTTAGTATGTCAATTAATTTCTAATAAAAGCATATTTGTAACAACATAGGTTCAAAACTGCATAATTTTTCAAATGAATAAGAAAACAAAGAAAATGAAATATACTCACATGAAACTAAAGATACATATAAAATGTTTAACTTAAAGAACTTCTAGTAGATTAGCAAGTTTTTTCCTTCACTATGTTTTTGGCTTATGTACAGAATTTTGATGTAGCTATATAATGTGGAATTCTACATGATTTCCAGCTTTACTGTTTCTTGTATAAGCATTTTAAATTTTGTTCTGACAACGGATCTAAATTATATCTAAATGGACTATAAAGAGAAAGCTGGAAAGAACCGCATAATGTTTTAGAACCTGAAATAAATTGAACCCAAATATCAATTTTTTCCTAACTCACAAACCTTGCCAAAGTGTTCTAACAACACAAAAACCAGTAATTTGCCTCAGATTGACACATTTATATAATGTACCAGAAAGAAACAGGGTCATTAAAATATTCCCCACACTGGTCTAAACATTCATTCAAGTCCATACATTCTATAGAAAGCTCTATACACATAGTATAGGGCCCAGTGAGAGCTTATTTCTATAAATGCTGGCTCAGATTTTTCCTTTTTCTTTACTTACCAATAATAACAAGACTAAAGGTATCTAACCTTGATGACTTTCAGGAACTGGTAAGAGACCCCACCCTTGGAAATCTGACTTAACTTTGAGTAATTTTGAGCCCTGAGCAACAAAAGAGTTTGGGTTTTAGATGGAAGAAGGCTCCAAGTGGAAAGTCAACCCAATTAACCTATGGTCCCCCTATCTACTGATGAGCCAAGCTAGACCACACTTATGAGGGCACTCTAGATGTAGCCAGATGTACCCTATCTCATTCTTAACAGGCCCAAACCCAGGGACTGCCCGAGAACAGGGCTGACCTCCCTCACTATTGATCTGTGCTTAAAATTCAATTTCACGAGATATCTTTGGACACCAAGAGAACTGCTCCCATCATTCAGGATTGCTGTTGGCATGTGCTTGTAGTTTAATTTTGCTAGAGTAAGGATCGGTTTTATGGAGCTACTTTTAGTTCCTTGAATTTTGACTATAAACATTCAAATGAAAAACCTATCCTTGTAACTTACTCCTGGTAAACCTTACAAGCAAGTAGTCTGAAGGACTTGATCACTGAATTCCCTGAATTCATGGCTATAATAGCATCTGGACCAGCGGATCTAGACCCTAAGGGTCCACAGACAAGATGAGAAGGCAGAAGCCTAAGGCATGTCTATAAACTCCCTGATGTGAATTTAGTGTGTATGTGCATTCCTTTGGGTAGAGGGCCACTACTTTTCACTCTCAAAGAAGTCTTTAATTCAAAAGAGATTAAATACAACTACATATGAGCCGCGTGTAGTTATGGAACCAAAGAGCATCTGAATAACTAGACACATTTTTCAGATGCTCTTATGGACTGAATTGTGTCCCTCCAAAAATTCATAAGTTGAAGTCCTAACTCTAGTATCTCAGAATGTGACTGCATATTGACACAGGATCTCATAAGAAATTAAGTTAAAATGAGGTAATTAGGGTGGGCTCTATTCCCATATGACTATTTTCTTTATAAAAAGAGGAAATTTGGATATGGACACTGGACACAGACAGAGGAAAGACTACATAGGTGAAGACACAAAGAGAAGACAACCCTCAGAGAGAAACAATTCTGCGGACACATTGGCCTTGGACTTCTACCCTCCAGAATTGTGAGAAAATAAATTTGTTGTTTAAGCCACCCAGTCTGTGTATTCATTATAGAAGCCCTAGCAGACTACTACAGATGCTTAGTATATTCATTTCAGAATGAGTATACTTGTGGTCAGGGAAAATCAAAAAGAACATTTGCAACTAGAAAGTCTTCAGTGCTCACATTTATTTTTCATTTAAAAGGTCATAAATATTTAAAATTTAAATATTTTCACATACTTAAATAATGCATTCCCAAAAAGAGTGAAGAATGTAAAAAATATTTTTGTTCAACTCCCTTAACCAGTGAAGGAACAGAATGACAAATTGTGAACCATAATCTTATATCCCACACTCCCTTTTTTGATGTCTCTTTTTTCATGGGTCACCTTTGAGTTCTGTTGAAGAATACACTGTGTTTAAGATGTTATTTATTTTTTGAACAAAGCAATATGTGTTTACGATAAATAAATTTTTAACTATAGGTAAGCAAAAGGAGAAAAACAGAACTTCCCATAACCCAGACATAACAACTGTTAATAATATTTGCTACTATATTTTTATTGCTGCTACATCTCTTCTATTTTCCATCAAACTATGAAATCATGTTGTCTTCTCATAATAAGCAAACTCATCATACAGATTACTCAATAACATATGAAATGTAAAGCTGTCAGAATTATTTTGAAAAATTATTAATGAATGCCTATCAATGAAGAATGGGAGAAATAATTATTTACCTATAGAGAGTATATTTTATCAAACAAAAGAGTTACATAAGAGCACATCTACATTAAGATACATTATTATTTACATTCATGATATAATTAATCACATTAGGTTTTATAAATAATTCTATTCCAATAAATATCTCATATATGCATAAAGCTATAGTAATCAAGGAAAGTACTGACACAGTACTTTAGGTAATATCAAGCAACACTATCATTTTACTAATGCAGGCACATATGAAAACATTGACATGAAGGCACACATACAGTAAATAACTAAGCAGTATCTAAGAAATGAAGAAAAAATAACTTTTAAAAGGAAATGGGAGAAATTATTTAATATAATTAAAATGGAATTAAATCAGGAAAAACAGAAGTAAATTGAAGTAAAGGAAATGAATAACAAAATGTTCCAAACATTAAAAATGATTGAAATATTATAAACAATCTTAGAAGGAAAATTATGAAAGAACTACAACTCAGAAATGGAAATCTTATGGAATTATTGTCTACTAATGCTATTCTCTGAAATAATTATAATTTTTCAGTCATTTAAGAATTATTCCTTCATGAACTCTACTTCTAACAACCCGGTATAATCACTCTAGTTTGAAACTACGCGATTCTGATCTCTTTGGTAAGCAAAGTTTTATCAAAATATACATTTTTAATTTCCCTATACATTTTTATTTTGTATAGATTTTCAGATTTTTATTTTGAGCAATCTCATGTTTATAGATAAGTTGCAAGTGTAGAAAAAGGACTTTTTTTTTCTGAACTATTGTAGAGTAAGTTGCCCATTACCCCTCAATACCTTAGTGTATATTTCCTATAAATAAGATAATTAGCCTACATAAGCCCATACATCCAGCAAAACCAGGAAATTAACACTAATACATTACTACTATCTACTGCACAGATCCCTTCTAAATTTCACCAAATTTCCCAAAAAGTCATTTATAGCAAATAGATTCAGCCTGGAATCCTGTGTTGTATTTATTTGTCATGTCTCTTTAGTTCTATCAGTCTGGAATGATTCCTCAGTTCTTCTTTGGCTTCCATGACCTTGACACTTTTGAAAATTATAAGCCAGATGTTTTGTTTTGTTTGTTTTAAGAAATCCTTTAATTTGTTTTGTCTGATATTTCCACATGATAAGATTCAGATCACATATCTTTCCCTATACATTTTTATACACTATTGGCAAGGAAATAAATATTTTCAGGGCTCTTGGCAATATCTTCCAAAATTCTAAGCTCACACACCTTCTATTTCAAGAATTTACTTCTGAGATTTTATCTACAAATTTCTTGAATAAAGCACATAAACATAAGCACAAGAATGCGTACTACGGGATTTTTTTTTTTAGAACAAAAACCTGGAAATAACCAAATGAGCATCAAAAACAACTAGTAAAATAAATTATGGAATATTTATATAGCATACTACTGTATATAATAAAGAGTAACATAGATCCATACACAGTGATGTAAAAACAGATCTAAGATTTGATGTTAATTGTAGGAAGATGCAAAACATCACATTCAGTATTATCCCATTGTAGTGTTAAGGGGTACTCCATATTTTTGTGAAGAAGTAGAAACTTTCTAAAAGTATACATGAGAAATTTGTTAAGAGTAGTTTACTGCAGTGTGGGAAGGCCTTCTGTGTAGCTTTAATTTTTTATCAAAATCATATATGACTTTCATAAGTAAAACTTACATCTCATAAGTCTTTTTAACTTCCCAAAGGTAGGGAACATTTCTTGTATGGCAGTTTATCTGTGGTTTCTAAGTAATCTCGCATGTGGCCTGTTCTAGATCTGTTACCACACTTGCATTGACTGCAGCTTCATCCCTAATTATGTCATCACCTAAGCAGAGCTTTCTTACAGAACTGTGAGTTTTATGAAACTGAAGATTCTTAATTGTAAAAATATTCCATAATATCTACACAGGCTATAAGGTACATGTGGGAAAACTTTAGGGAATAATGAGGGCTGGAAGAGTTTTAGATAATTCACTTTCATGTATCTCAAAATTCGAGAAAATCCTTTTTGTAGTTAATGTATATATATAATTCAAGGGGAAACTTCTTTTTTTCTATGTATATTTTTTGGGGGTTTTTTTATTTATTTAAATTAGCTCTGAGTATACAGTACATTGGTTAGACATCTATATAGTTCATAAAGCGATTCCCTCAATTGTTCCCTCCCTCCCCTGACCCTCCACCTAGCCATCACATTAATGCTAACTGCATTCCCTCTGCCGTGCTAAGGGGAAACTTCTTATAAATCAATAAAAGCTCAATGGTTTGAATGTTTTATAATAAAAATATATTTGTATGTTGCATGTGTAATTTTTAAAATGATAAGTAAAAGAGGAGGTCAGTCAAACAAACAAATAAAAAGCAATTCCGTTTGGGTGTTTATAAAATATATGAGCTATCTTGCCTTTTTTGAGAGAGAGAGAAGATGGAGAAGGTGGAAAGAGAGGAGAAAAGAAGGAAGAGGGAGGGAGGGAAGAAGAAAGGAAGGAAAGGAGAAAGGGAGAAGGGAAGAAGGAAGGAAAGAAGGAAGGGAGGGGAGCAGAAGGGAGGGAGGAAGGAAGGTAAGACTCCTCTGGCCTGAGCACTTGCCTGATGAGGTGACTCAGATCTACTTCCTTGTGGGCTCTGAGCCCCTTGTCACAATGCCCTTCTCAGATCATGGCTGCTGTACTTGTTGTCCATTTAACTTTGAAACTGGGAAGGGAGCATCAAATATGTCCTACTGGAACACTTGAGAGCAAAACATTCTTTCTTGCTCTCACTGTACAACAGTAGCTATTACCTCCTGATGATCAGATCTCAGGGTGGTAATGACTTTCCTTGCCCTCTAGTCACAGTGATTTCAAAAGGCTAATGAATTGTTTTATCAGATAGTCAAAGTTTTCTGAAGCTACAGTAAACAAGAGTGTTGAATTTACTGCCTTGCTATGAATAGGTACACTAGGCAGCCATACAATGGGAAGTCAATGGTAAAGTTCAGAAAGAGATCCAAATATAAAAAATATTTAATACAAGATAAAGAGGGAATTTCAAATCAATGAGGCTAACAGCTGACCATTTGGGGGAAATAATAATTTCATCTGGGGCTGATATTCAGCAAGAAATAACGATCTGGCAATAACCAGTTTTTACGGCCAGCATTTATTCTGATTGGTCAGCACCCAAAGCGTACTGTTGTTAATATTTTGAAATTTGCCACTATAGTTTTATCTCTATGTAATAATGAAATAAATTTCTAATGATATTAAAGTATAAACATTTTAAATGTAACTCTTAAAGTATGGGAAAATATAATTGAATATTATGTAATATTGGATGAAAAATTTTTTAAGCATGGGCTCAAGAGCAGACATCATTTTAAAAATAATTGAAATTTTGATAAAATAAAAGTTTTAAACTCTTTAGGAAATAAAACATGATCTACAAAAAGGCAAACAGCAATTTGAAAAAAATATTTCCAACATATATAAGAGATATGTGATTTTACCCTTAACACATAAAGAGCTCCTAAAATCCATTTTTAAAGCAGTCTAACAGCCCAATAAAAGAAAAAAAATAGGCTAAAGATATTATTTCAGTAAGAAAATAAACATAAATAAACAATAACTTATGAACAAATGTTCAGCCTCTCTAGCAATCAAGGCAAATCAAATTAAGACAATTAAATATCACTTTTAACTATCAGGTTAGCAAAGCTTTTTTAAGTATGACAAGACCCAATGTTGGTGAGAGTTAAGGTAACTGGGAACTTTTATTTGCAGCTGCTGGAAGATTTAAAGTGTCCTAATATTTCTGGAAGCTTTATAATTCTTCTAAAAGTACATCATTTTAGGCACTAAAAAATCCACTTCTAAAAATTCATTCAAACATATTGCCTATTGTAGGATGCATGTATCAGAGTATTCATATCAGCACTAGTAAATAAAGCAAAAATAACTATAACCAACTACAATTTTAATAAAAGGAGACAAATTAAAGAAATACATATTTACTTATATAAATATGTATATTTTAAAATATTATATTTTCCACATTTTTGTACAATAGACAGGTATTTACTGGGTAATCGGGTATGTTTTTTAACTTTTTGGGTGAAAATAAAAACTTTTCATTGAGCCTCTTTTCTAGTGGTAGGTGCAGAGACAGAAAAATCTAATTAATGGAAGCTTGTGCTTTAGCAAGATTCCTATGAATTAAGATTTTATATAATCAATCATAAGTAATTAATGCCTGTGAAACAAAATCAAATCCAAAAACTGCGACTGCAGTGAGACCACAGCTCGGAGTTTCAGTAATGAGATGTGGACACTTCCACTGCTGGCCAGACTCCATGTGTCCTCCCCTCGATGGTAATTTGAGAAAGAGGCCACAGCCACATCTGTGTAGTGATACCAACTTTATTTCCTAAGTGGATCCTGTTTAACAAGTTAAACTGAAAGTGGCCTAGAATCCAACAATGAGTTTGCACTTCAGCAAGATATGGAAGGTGAAAGAGAGAATACATTCTTTCTTCCTCCTTTGGCAGCACTGGCAGATGGATATGTGAGTTTCCCAGATGTGTCTTTACAACAGCCTCTTTGTTCCTGTTCATTTCCACCACCCAGGGCTGGGAGAAACTTTGAGGGCATCAGCCACATTCCCTGCAGGTTCCTGATTCTGGATAGCCGCAGCTCTCTCCTACCTCGTGGCAGTGAATGCTCATGTTTTTTAATTTCCAGCCTTTCCATGATTTAGTAAGCACCTTGATCCATGTATTAAATCCCTTCATGTTTAAAATACCCACAGTTCTGTATTCCTGATCAAATCCTGCTTATGTAGCTTGTTTACAGCCTGAGCAACTAACACCATTTCTCTGTATTAGAGGCAGCTAACACAAGTCTTGTTATGAAAGAACATGGATAATCCTGGAGTTTTATTTAAGATTCCTTTAGAGATTCTTTCTTAGGAGGCTTCATCATAATTCTCTAAATGATTTGGAAAAAACTTGAGACAAAGAATCTCAGAGGTAATCACAGAGAAGGAAAATGGTCACATAAACATAAACGAAATAGATTTTTCTTAGACATTCCATCCCTGGAAGTAGAAGCCTTGTTCGGTTGGGAAAGACCATTACAGACTCCATCCAGCAAAGAGCAACATCAAGTCGAAGTCAGTACAAGCATTCTGAATTAATTATCATTGCAAAATTTTAAAAATAATAATAATTATTATTCTTATTATCATTGCAGACACCAGCTTCTTCCTCATCTCCTAAATCACGTATTTCCCCACTCTTTCGTGGCTCTTTTCCAAAGGATTTTCACCTGCCCCAGTCAATTCAAAAACCCACTTCGTCCTTATAATTCCTTTTCCATTCACTCATTTTAATTTCTTAGCACTTATATAAATATTCTAGGTATTACAGGGCCTGAACATACCAAACACCTCATCCAAAATTATGAAGGAAGAATATATGCCACATACATAAATTTTCTAGAATGGCAATGTTTTCTCCCCAATTTTATTGAGGTATAATCACATTTAGCATGTGATTTTAAGGTATAAAATATGATGACTTGATATATGTATATATTGTGAAATGATTACCACAACATGGTTAGTTAACACATCCATTACCTCCCAGTTATCTTTTTTGCATGTGTGATAAAAACATTTAAAATTTCCTCTTTAAGCAACTTTTAAATATACAATATAGTGTTGTTAACTATAGTCACCATGCTGTACATTAGATCCCCAGGACTTATTCATGGTAAAACTGGAAGTTTGTACCCTCTGACCTACATCTCCCCACTTCCCCAACCCCCACCACCACCTCATCACCCCACCCCCCCACCATCACCCCACCACCCCCCTACTAAGCCCCTGACAAACACCAATCTGCTCTCTGTTTCTGAGTTTGGCTTTTTTAGATTTCACATATAAGCGAGATCGTATAGTGTTCGTCTTTCACTGCCTAACTTATTTCGCTTAGCATAATGCCCTCGAGGTTTCATTTGTCGCAAATGGCAGGATTTCTTTCTCATGGCTGAATGTATGTGTGTATCTGTGTGTGTCACACTTTCTTCATCCATTCATCCACTGATGGATGTTTAGGGTGTTTCCATATCTCAGCCACTATGAATAATATTGCAATGAACATGGGGGTGCAGATATCTCTTTGAAAAACTGATTTCACCTCCTTCAGATATATACACAGAAGTGGAATTGTTGGATCATATTGTAGTACTATTTTTAATTTCTGGAGGAACCTCCATACTGTTTTCTATAGTAGTTGCCTAATTTACAATTCTAACAGTGCACAGGAGTTCCCTTTTCTCCACATCCTCACTAGCACTTTTCATCTCTCACCTTTCTGATAATAGCCAGAATGGCAACGAACGTTTTTAATCTCAAATATTCTGATGCGAATCTAAAATGCATTAAACCCTATCTAATTCTTAACGAAAATCTGAGACAGCACATAGTTGAAAAAGCATATGGCTTATGATCTAAAAGCATATGACCTAAATTTGAGTCTGAACTCTGCCACCTGTGTGACCTTGGTTAAGTAATTCAACTTCTCTGAAATTCCATTTCCTCCCATGTAAAATAGAGACAAGAGTGATGCAAGAGGCCAAACATATCCAATAAAGGAGCTAAAAGTGTGGCCCTGAATAGGTGGCAGCAAACAGAAACTTATTAGAAAGGCAAATCCAGGGACCTTCCCCCAGACCTACTGAATCAGAAACTCTATGGGTGGGGCCAGCAGGCTGTGTTTTAACAAACCTGCCAGGTGATTCTGATGCATACTGTCACGGAGATCTTGTGTTGACTTAATAAGACCAGTAATGTAAAGAATTGTGTTCTTCAAAAAAGCTGTGCAGATATGAACTGGTAGCATTATAAACATCAATTATGGTGCTAATTAACATAGAACTGCTCTCAAAGGTCACTGTCCTGTTTGTGGTTGTTTACTCCTAAACTATATGGCTTGAATCCTTGTGGCAAAGAACTAGTGTGCATTCAAAAGAAATGATTCCATTTTTGAGAGTTCTTCCAACTCCTCCCTCTGCTGTCAGCTACCATTTCTCAGGAGGTCAGTGAGTCCTGCTCCTGTCATCTGCTGTGTTATACACACAGTTGTTCTGAGAAACTCCCTGAGGGCAATTTTGTCTTTGCTACAGAATAAAGTCTTCAGCAGTTTGCAGCTTCAAGCTCTCTCGTTGCCTTTTTCCAATTTATGTTCTGAGTGGTTGAGGCTGCCATCAGTCTGACTTCTGGATAAGAGGTGATTTTATAGGAAAATAAACATACAGACATATCTTTTATGTAGAAATAATTGTACATCGATAGCACTAAAGCAGTGCCTGGTACTTAATGGGTGCACAATATGAATTTTTATTTGAAATGCATGTGTGTGCATGTATCTCACAGAAGTGTGAGTATATAGACAATATGTAGTTTCACTCTGACACCTCTAGGTTACCTGTAGGTTACCAGGAGACCAAAAAGTGTGTTTTAATCAACCAAAGTCAATAAACACTTGCAGAAAACAACACCAACGACAAGAGTTAATGGGAAGCCATTGACATTGCCTTCATAGGGAAAGGCGGCACTTTATACATGTGCAGTAAAAGAGGATAAAGCACTCCGAAGCATTAAATAAATGAAGATCCTATTATTATTAACATGATTCCATCCCTGCTCTGTATAGCAGGTTTGCTTTCTAGAGTACGGAGCCTGTTAGCGCTACGCACAGAGCCTCTTGGACTCTGCTGACAGAGTTCCTCTAAGAGGAGGGGCCGCTGCTCATTGGCTTGACTCTCGGGGATATCCTGTGCTGCCCTTTGAAAAAGGTGGCACTGCACCTCATACCCTGTCCTCACAACCCTCTAATGCTAGCTATCTGCCTCTAACCCTGGCCTAACTCCTGCCCTACCATCTGCTCATTTTCCACAGCTTCCAACCAAGGCTTTCAGACTACGGGGCTGATGGCCACAGCACTAAACTTCATTTCCTGTTCTCCAATAAACAATCCTAACTTCATTCCTGCTCCACTCCTTGGTTTTCCTGTGATGACACTCCCCCATGACCCGGCGCTACCTTTCCTGCAACCACCATGGTAGCTGAGCACGCACCAGCCCACCTTCCTCAAATCTGTAAACTGACCAGCTACTCAAACCCATGTCCTTACAGCAGGACGTACCTAACAGAGCCACCAGCCTGGGACAGGTCATCACTGCCCCTTCTACTTATTTTTTTCCAGCTTTACTGAAATATAATAGACAATTAGTTGCTCATATTTACATTGTACAATTGAATGAGGTTTTTTTTTCAATTATAGTTGGCATACAATAATATATTTGTTTCAGTTGTACAGCATAGTGATTAGAAATCTATATAACCCACAAAGTGATCACCTCACTAAATCTAGGACCCCTCTTCCCCCTTACATATTTATTATAACATTGTTAAATATTTTCCTTATGCTACACTTTATATCTCCGTGTCTATTTTGTAACTATCCATTTGTACTTAAGCCCTTTGCCCTTTTTCGCCATCCCCCCAAACTTCCTCCCATCTAGTAGCCCTCAAAATAGTCTCTGTATCTATGAGTTTATTTCTACTTTTGTTATTGTTATTGTTTATTTTGTTCTTTAGATTCAACATGTACATGAAATCATGCGATATTTGTCTTTATCTGACTTAGTTCATTCAGCGCAATACCCTCTAGGTCCATCAAGGCAATATCTTTTTCCATCCCCTTTTAGTCTGTGTGTGTCTTTTAATCTGAAGTGAGTCTCTTGTAGGCAGCATTTGTAGGGGTCTTGTTTTCTTATCCATTCAGCTACTCTATCTTTTGGTTGGAGCACTCCTTTTCCATTTGAGGCACTTGTTGATACAAATATACTTATTACCATTCTTTATTCATGTTTTTGATCATGTTTTTTCCCTTAAAGAAGTCCCTCCAACATTTCCTATTAATACTAGCTTAGCGTTGATAAATTCCTTTAGCTTATTGTTGTCTGGGAAGATCTTTATCTGTTCTTCAACTCTTAATGATAGCTTTGCTGGATAAAGTATTCTTGGTTGTAGACCCTGGGTTTTTATCACATTGAATATTCTGTGCCAAGCCCTTCTGTCCTGCATAGTTTCTTTTGAGAAATCAGCTGCCAGTCTTATAGGTTCTTCCTTATAAGTAATCAATAGCTTTTCTCTTGCTGCTTTTAAGATACTCTCTTTGTATTTAACTTTTGCCATTTTAATTATAATGTGTCTTGGTGTGGGCCTCTTTGGGTTCCTCTTTCTTGGGACTCTCTGAGCTTCCTGGGATTGTATGTCTATTTCCTTTACCAGGATAGGGAAGTTTGCCATTATTATTTCTTCAAATAGCTCTTCAACTTCTTGTTTTCCTTCAGGTAACCCTATGACATGGATATTTTTACGTTTAATTGTGTCCCATATGTTCCTTAAATTATCATTATGGCCTTGGCGGTGTTTCGATCCTCTTCTTTATCCACTCTGTTTATTCCCTCAAACATACTCTTCATCTCAGATAATGTGTTCTTCATTTCTAACTGGTTCCCTTTTATAATTTCTATTTCCATTTTTATGTTTTTTATCTTTTTGTTAAAGTTCTCACTGAACTCATCTATACTTCCCCAAAGCTCACTGAGCATTTTTCTAACCAGTGTTTTGAACTCTGCATCTGTTAAATTGCTTGACTCCATTATATCTGGATCTCTGTTCTGTTCTCTCAAATGGTTTCTGCTTCTTTGTCTTCCCATTTTGGCTGCCTTTCTGTGTCTGTTTCTGTGTACTAAGCAAAGCTCCTAAGTCTCCCAGTCTTATTAGCATGGCTTTGTGTAGTAGGTGTCCAGAGGCACAGTCCTGAGAGGGGTTCAGCTGCAGGTCAAGTTTAGCCCCAGCCTCTACCCCTCCAGAGCCAACTGCTAAGATTCAGCAAGCAATCCACAGATGCTGTGCTTATAGTTGCCTCAAAAGGCCACAAAAGAAACCAAGGCCAGCTGCCTCCAGTGTTAGTCTAGGTGCTGCTCAGCAAAGAGCACCGGACTCACCAAGGGCACAACTGGATGTTTCCCCTTCTACTTATTTTCAATTCTGTTCAGTAGTGCTCTGTATACAGTGCACTATCAATTAATGACATTCAACTAATGTCATCTGCATGAAATTTCAAAAATTTAGAATGCTGATTCTCAATTAATATCAGAAGTCTGCTCAGGGAAAACAAGTCACCACTTTCCTGAAATAGTTATGCAATCAGCAGAAATTTCCACAACATCAATCAAAAGGGTTCACAGCAAGTAGTCAGTGAACCAAGTAAAGTGATCTTCAGACTCCCTCCCACTCCTAACCCACTCTGTATTCTTGTTAGCTATTGTTGATTGATGGCTTCCCAGAAAAGACAATCCATCACTGTTCAGATGAACAAAGCTTCTGCCATGACTTGCATGTTATTCCAGCATTTTGTAAAAATGAAACAAAAATATAAAGTCTAAAAAAAATGCCAACTCATGGGGAAAAAGGAAAACCTCATTGGTGCCAAGCACCAGTGAAATTAATACGAATGGAAGATAAATGCATTTATATTTTTAAATACATATGTAGCATAAGAGATGCCTATGTTTCAAACACTCACGTAAGGCTGGGGATATGGTTTTCAGTTTCATACTGGAAATTGTTCACAACCAGGATAGTTACTGAGAAAATTTAGTGCCCACAACAAGTATCAGCTACCACTGAAAATGAGCTCTTACTCATACCAGCCACGCACTGACTGCTTTACATATGTTACCTCTTTCAATCCTTACTACAGTAAAAGGTAAAAATCTCTATTTTGCCATGAGGACTTGCCAATGGTCATAGAGTTGATAAATGAGACAAATTCAAATCAAAAGCAGTCTAACTCCAAAGCCCATACTCTTACCACTCTACATGCAATTCATCCCACCTCCCAAATTTTCAGAAAGGTAGAATAAAGTTTAAATGATCCTGGCTATAAGAATGAGAAGATGAATCTCAAAACATGTATGTCCCCTGGACAGCCTTATTCTTTACATTGTATGTTGATCGAAATGTTTATAGACTATAAAACACTTCTGAAAGACACAGAAGTGACCTTGAGCAAATGGAAAGATACATCATGTTTTTAAGGAGGAAAAATCGGCATCATGAAAATGTCAGCTCTTCCTAAGTTACTTTATAAACTTAACACAATCTCAATAAAAATATACATTGTTTTTCTCCAGAGCTAGATAAGTTAATTAAGTGTGTGTGTGTGTGTGTGTGTGTGTGTGTGTGTGTGTGTGTGTGTATTTTTAACAGCAGAAAATAAAAGCTTTATTAGAAGGGAAAGTATACTTCTAGATATGGAAGCGGGCCTGAGCAAGAGAAACATGGCTCAAAAGGCCAATTACATATTTTAGTTGAAAGAACAAAACAAGCAGGAACATCCAAGGAAACTTAAAAAAAAAATGGGTAGGGAAGATAGCCCTACTAGATATCTAAACATAGATAATGCCACCAGAGTAGGCACATGAATCAATAGATATACCAATAGAAACAAGTGAAAATCCAAAAATACATCAAGCTGAAAGTAAAAGTTTTAGGGTGTTATAAAGGCAGAATCTCAAATCAGTATGGAAAAAAATGACTATCTAATGGAAAGCTCATTATTTATATAGCAAAATATAAAACTGAAACCATTCCTCACATGGTATGCCAGAATAAATTTCAAGTGGATCCAAATGTTAAATATATAGATACATATGTACATACATACATACATAAGTATTAGAAAGAATATGAGTCATTCTTTAATAACCTGGAAATGGGGAAAACTGTGTTTGACTTAAAATCTAAAAGCAATAAAGTAAAAGGGATAAATCTGATGACATCAAAATAGAACTTTTGCATGAAAAAAAATAAGCAAAATCAAAAGACAAACTGAGGGGAGAAGATTTGTAATTTATATTACTCATAAAGTGTTAATATCTCTAATACAGAGAGAGGTCTTCATGATTCTAGAGGATGGAAATACCTACAGAAAAATGGGCAGATTATATCTTTCACAGAAAAAGAAAAGCAAATGCCTCTTAAATATATAGACAAAATTCCAAATGTTTAACTACATGCTCTGTGGTAAGGCTATGGAAAACATTCCCTTGCTGTAGGGAATGAAAATAGTATAATTTCCAAGGAGAGAAATTTGGACAATATCTAGATAGGTCACATACACTTTTACCCACTGACCCAGCAAACCTACTTCTAGGAACCTGATCAAAAATACACTAGCAAAAATATAAAATGATGTAGGCAGAACATCATTCACTATAGCACTTTTTGTAACAGTGAAAGACTGGAAACAACTTAAATTCCCAATCATAAGAAAAAATGAAAAAAAACTATGATACATTCACAAAATGGAACATGATACCATCATACGAGAAATGAGAAAGCTCTCAATATCATTATAAAACACTGGTTCTCAGTTGGGGATGATTTTGCCTCCCAGAGGATATTTGGCAATGTCTGGAGACATTTTTGTCTAATGGCAAGTAGATGTACTGCTAGCATCTAGTGGGTAGAGGCCAAGTAGGCTGCTAAACATCCTACAATACACTGGACAGTTCCACAGAACAAATAATTAGTCCATAGTACTGCTATTGTTAAACCTTGTTATAGAGCATTCTCCAAGAATTGGTGAAAACAGTGAATGATGAACATATGTTGCTGAGACCACTCCTGCTCTTAGAAGCTGACAAGATTGAATGAAAGCCCGCAAACCTGAAGGCCTTTCCCTGGGAGACATTTTTGTATAATATGATGATAGACTGGGTAATTATTAATGACCAAGTAAATTCTACTAATGTGACAGTATCTTTTGACTTTTATGATCATTTTACTCTAAGGTATCTATGTTTAAAGACCAGGGGGTGGACTGTGAGGCTGTGATATAATAAGAGATATATATTTGGTCTTCATTGCCAGTTATGGGCAGGAAGCATAGAGCATCTAAAACACTTGTAATTCTCTCAGTGATAGAAGTGAGAGGAGCATCTTTTGTTATTCATAATAAGCCTCCTTTAAACCACACATGAGTTTATGCTAATGAGGTAACTCTTAGAGCAGAGGGTTGGTTACCATAGGAACTAACCAGGGTAGCATGTCCAGAGAGGATATGGAAGCTCTGTGCTCCCTCTCTATAATACCTTGCCCTATATCTCTTCTATTTGGCTGTTCCTGAGTTGTGTCTTTTTTAATAAACCAGTAATCTAGTATGTAAAATGTTTCCCTGAGTTGTGTGAACCATTCTAGAAAATTATTAACCCAAGGAGGGAAGTCATGGGAATCCCCAATTTATAGTTGGTTGGTCAGAAGTACAGGTGGCAACCCAGGACTCACAAGTGGCATCTGAAATAGGAGTGAAGGGCAATCTTGCGAGACTGAGCCCTTAATCTGTGGATGGAGAATTGCTTAGTGGAAAACCCACACATTTAGTGTCAGAAGTGGTGTGAGAGGAAGAATACAGTGTTTCCTCATTTACAGTGTAATCAAATCATTAATAAGGAAACATTCTTTATAGAAGAATGCCAACTAATAAATGTAGAAATAATAACAAAATAAAATCTACCTTTTGCAATCCCTAATAAAACAATGGATATAGGCAATGATCATCAATGGCTATTAAAATCCTTGGGTGAAATATAAATGAGAAACCTTAGCATGGATGAATCAGGTAGATAACACCTGGACCCACTAATCAAAAAGAGAGCTAACCAATTATGTTGTGCTTTGTGATATGATGCAATAAGAAATATACAATAACAGCTGTGAAATACTTTTGACAAAAAAACATGAATTCTAGATCAGTGGTTTTCAACTAAGGCAATTTTGCCTCCCGGGGACCCTAGGCAATGTTCGGAGACATTTTTGTTTGTCACTTTGGGAACCAGGGGTACTACTAAATATCTTACAATGACAGGACAGCTCTCATGGCAAATAATTATACAATCCAAATTGTTAATAGTATTGAAACTGAGAAACCGTGTTCCGGATCTACCACAAGAAATAAAGGACATATCGATCAAACATAATCTGTGGAACTTGTTTGAATCCTGAATCGAACAAATCAATTATAGACATTTAATCGTCAGAGAAATTTGAATACTGACTGAGCATTGAGGGACTGTTGTTCATTTCTTAGGTGTACTAATAGTATTATGTTTATGCTAATAGAAAAACCCTTGTCTGTTGTTAGAAATATATACTGAAGTAGTTACAAATGAGATAACTTGGTATCTGGGACTTTAAAATAATGCAGCTGGAAGGGAAATAGAGAAAGGATGTAGAGCTAATTAGTCATAATTGATAATCACTGAAACTGAATGATAGGTACAGCTTCTTCTACTTCTGTACATGTTTGAAAATAGATAATAAAAATACAATAAAAATAAATAAATAAAATATTTAAATAAAATTTTAAATTATGGACTTTTTATATGTACATGAAACTTAGATTAGTTTTGGAAACAGTTACCTGAGAACTGGGATGTTGCTCTTTCCAGAAGCAATAGATCCACAAAGCTTAATCTCAAGGTCCTAATTTCCTATATTCTGGTGAAAATGTCTCAGTTTTTTCCACCAAAGCACCCTTTAAGACACATGTTACAGTACCTATACTTTATTCTAATATTCCTTAGTATACGCTGTGTGTTAGTTATAATTACACTCTTGGGCAGGATGTTACCCTCATCAGAAACCCACATCTAGGGATGATTAGCTAAACTTTATTAGAAAAGTCATATGCTAGAGGTAATGACTAAAAGGTTGTCAGTCATTATTTTCTTTCTTTAGTGCCAGCTTTCCTAATCAACATAATGTTAGAAGTAGGTTTTCCTTCGTGGAATTAGTGGCTTGTTAAGTGATAAAATGAGGCTTTCATTTGGGAAATTAGTAGCAGTCGAGAAATGTGAACTGGCTATAATATTTTATAGACATTCTCCATGCTTGCTAAAATAGAAGGTAAGACTCTAGTGAGCCCTGGGTCTTTATCCTTAGTAATGGGGCCCTAGGTGAGATCCTTAAATGATGTTTGCAGAACTGGTTTAGGATTGTTTTGTGCCTGCTTGCAGAAATGTCTATATGAGTAGCAGAAATTGGTCTGAGATTTGCTTTCCTTATAACTTGATACAAGGTTATGAGAGAGTATTTAACCTTCATTACCACCAACCATTAACAACTCCCAAGATACAAAATGAAAACAACAACAACCAAAAAAAAAAAAAAACTAATAATTGTGCTCACCAAACTGGCTTGGATCTGTTCTTAGCAGAAGAAAAAAGTAAATACCTTATTCAGAGTGGATAAGTCCTGTACCACCAGAAAGGCAAAATTATCTTGAAATTACCTGTTTTATTTTTTAAATTCATATAAATTTGGATATTATTCTACATGGTAGACTGTCGGGTTGGCAAACCCCAAATAATTTTGCCTTCAGGATTCAAGCTCTTTCTACACTGAAGTAGAAGCATATAGAAGCAAATGGAAGCATGATAAGTGATTTCACGACAGGGACTGTCCTCTTGGAATGTTCTTTCTTGGTGCCCTGAGCCACCATGTAAAAAAGGTCTAGCTCTCCTAATGAAGAGACCACGTGGAAAGAGAAAGAGAAATCCATGGCTAACCATCAGCTCTTGCAGCCCTTGCAGCTGAGGCACCAGACATGTGACTAAGGAAGACATCTTAGATACTCCAGCTCCAACGTTACCATGTGGAGCAGCAGAACCACCCCGCTAAGCCCAACCTAAATTGCAGAACTTTAAGAAATAATAGCTTGTCCTTTGGGGAACAGTGCCAAATATATCTTGTGTTTTTACATATCCTTTGAAACAATGTTAAATGTCTTCTCCACACTCAAGCACCAACCACCATCAGCATCATAGATCCATTACTCTGATCCTATGGGGAAGCTAAGTAAAAGTTAAGAGGAGACGGTGAGTGTGGGATACAAATTGTCTCCCCAGTTCAGCTAATCATTGTTTAGGAATCATCACAGGTCTAAGGAAGAATACAGGAATTCGGAGAATACAGGAATATAAATTAGGCCAAATTAGGAAAAGTTCCCCACATGCTCTAGAGATGTTCTTTACTACTTTCTGGACAACTGGATTTCTTTTTGTCCAGTCGACTTAGGTCTCTTAAAAGTGGGCCTGAAGGCCAAATGAGGACATTTGGAAAAGTGGTCAAGAAAAAGGCAGTATGCTAGTATTGAAATGAATAGTCATACAAAAGAAATAATCATCTTGGTAAGACCAGATCTATATTAAAGCATGCACACCCCCAAAGTACAACTCTGCCTAACAACCCAAACATCTGGATACAGAACCTACCAGTGCACCAGCAATTCTACACTCACCACTCAGGAGTCTAAGTGTACCATTATAAAGCCTACCTTGTTCAGGATCAGCCAAAGATTGACAGGAATTGGAAAGACTAAGCCTATATGTTGAAGATATCAGCACCAATACTGATATAGGATGGAAAAGAAAAAGGTCATAGCCTAATCCCTAGCAGAAATTTTTTGAGAAAGGAGGAGAAAAATATCCATTTAAAAACAAAATATTCTGTAATTCTGCTAGAAATTTTATGAATGGTTCATTGACATTGCCATCTGTCCTAAGAAAACTGCCCAAATTTATGTTAATTTACTTATTTCTCCTTTAGTTTTTCAAAAGATTTTTATATGATATATTATTAGGTTCTATTAGGTTCTTTTTGGTACTAGTCTTGGTATTAGTCATTTTTCCAGATAAACAGGTTATCTGAGCTATGCTCTCTATCTTTTGTATGTTAATAAATCTTTTACTACCTGAGAGACAATAGGATGAGGCAAGTATATTTAGTTGTAAAATTCCAGAAATATAGGACTAGAGAAATAATGGAATCTGACCCATGAAAGGCAAAGAACCTCTATAGATGGTTGCCAATGTTTTCAGAAGTACTAATTATGTAAGATGTCAGATAAGAGAATGTGACATCTCTGACCTCCCACAAAGGTGAGTTAGGCAAATGATCCTATATTGGCATGCACACCCACTCAGAAAAGTCAACAAATTTTGTATTTGTTTCAATCTGTATCTCTCCAGATCAACCTATTCAAAGTTTCACTGGTGAAACTGAGGTAAATGAACAAGCTTTTATAGTTATTTCTCTGATTTTCTCTTAAGAAATTCTTGTTGCCACTTATTTTCAAAAATATTGTATAATTATTAAAGGATAGATTTCTTACTAGCAGCAAATGGTGGGCAAAACTATTAAATGTAATAAAATAAAAGAATATCAACAGTCTTCATGTTACTGAAATTCTACACCAGAAAGTACACATCACACTTAAAGCATATATGTACCAGAAAACAGTAAGAGAAACATAGATACAGACTAATATTTATTAGCAGACTAAATATTTGCTATTGGTAAATGATGATCTTAACTTGAAAAAGCATGCAAAGAACATATTTTGATAATATATAAATATGTCTATCTAGAAAAGGAATTTAAACAACTATGGAACTTGAGAAGTAACATACTCTCTTACCTTGACATAGTTGAAGGATGTGTAGTCTATCGATGGTACATGGCAATCATAACACAAGAATCAGCACATACAAAAATACAGGAATGTCCTGTTTCTTTCCAATTTTGAGCCTGTGAAAACAAATTATCCTAATAATATTCAAAGAAAAAGAGATGGTGACCTATTTGAAACTACACATCAAACTCTTGTGTATTCCCAGACGGTTGTGTTGACAGGCAAATAGCATGACTGTCACACAATGAAGATGTCACATAAAGATTTACACATAAGTAAACAAGTGAAATTAGAAGACAAATAGGATAGATTTATAGTCTACTTCTAGATTGGCTTTAATCAAATTTTTTTTAATCTAAGAAACTCCTCTAATTATATATCTGGAAAGAATCTTAGGTACAATTATTTTCAGCTTTTCCCTGAACTAAAAATGTAAGCCATTATGAGCATTTTTCCATAAACAAGTGTCATAATGGGTTTTAATGTCCAACTGAATTAGTTTTGATCTTCCAATGAGCTTAGAAACCAAATGAATAAGTAAATGAGCTATAACTTACACAGTATACAAGAAATGTGCTAAGGAGAGAGTGATGTGTGAATCAAGCAGGTAAAGATAAACGGAGCTGAGTTCATACACTGCTAAAAAAAATAATAGTAATAGCCACAAAAGTCCATTAATCACATTCACTTTAACAGACATGACTAGAAAGTGGGACTATGAGTAAGTGGGCTGTTCTCAAATAGGTACTATTATTTTCCAGAATCATTAAAATGAGATTGAATTGTTATGGATTTTTCATGAGGCAGCATTAGACTGCTGCTAGAGCTGACATATAATAAAATCAGTGATTTGCAACACAGGAATACTTCACGCCAAAGGAGGTGTCTGCTAATTTATCACATCAGCAAGCTCATTGTTTTGAGAGAAAACCTTTATGGAATACCAAGGGAGCACATAGATAAAAATGCACACTTTGTTGTCCTTAATTTTTTAACATAATGTAAAGGCTTTTTCTCTATTTGTCTAATTTATTTTCTAGTGTTTACACAAACACATGGTTTGTCCATTTGCTGGTTTGTGCCACTGTTGTTACTTCTCAGGATAGAAAGCCCAAAGTCTCAGGCAAGATCTATATGGCTTTGGTGGATCCACACATGACCTGATGATTGGTTTATCTGCTGTGGTTTAAATATCATCTTTGGGACAGAAGGGTCCCAAAAATATTACTTCCTCTACTCACAGGCTCTTTTAGTAAGCCTTGATGAGTTGGGGTACATCTCCCAACCATGTTTAAATCTCCTATGGGCATTTAGGTATGACCAGTTTGCTTCATGCATTGCCCAGCTTAATAGCCATTATAAATAACATTTAGAAATGTTATTTTAATGATGATGACCTAATCTACCATAAGTTTCTAAGTTACTTCTTCTTGGTGTTTTTCTTCCAAGTCAGCTGTGCCTGTATAAAATAAATTTCTCTAAATTTTCCTCCCCGCAGTTATACTTTAAAAATGCTTGTATTTGCACTTAGAAAAAAATACCCTCCCCAACTTTGGGAATATACTCTAAAGAATGATTTTAAAACAGTACCTATTCCTATGTTGAGTACAGAAAAGTCTCTAATTAGAAATCACACTACAAATTGTTAAGAATAATTGGAGCTATGGGCTGTGTATCTATAGTTTTGGCTGCCTGCAGATATAACCACAGCAGAAAATATTTAAAGTTATAAATTGTGGAAATGTAACATGAAAGTATTTTCAGTCTAGTCAATCCTTTACAAATATCACTAATATAAGTGAAAAGAGATGTGGCTGTATACAAATAACATACCACCAAAATTCATGTATATTTGCTTACTGATTACAATTTTAAAATGCACTAGGAATCAAAGATAAGTGCTAAATATTGACTTGTTAAATTATAAAATAAAAGGAAGCTAGAAGGGATAAAACTGGGAATCAGAGAATGACCAATGATGGGCTGGAAAGGTGGCCCAAATATTTTAAGATAAATTTAAAAACTTAGGGTTAGAGTGGCTGGAAAAAATTTCAGGACAGGTGCAATGTAATTTAACAGTCATACATGTTAAACGTTCTGGAATAGTTGTTGATTAAACACTCAGTGAGTCATCTGCTACTCGGCAAATCTGAGTCTACATTAACTCAAGCACAGAGTTCAAAGCAAAAGTGTCAGTCATCCTTGAGACTTTAATCCAACAGTCAGCCAGAGGTTAGGTAGGTTTGGATTTGGGATACCATGTGTCTACACCTAGTTAGCAAAGAGGCATTCTATGGAAGCTGGGGTTAGAGTAAGTACTCTAACCTGTTGTTTGCATTTTCTTTTCCACCCCCTATTGATCTTTCTCTGCTCTAGCAGTTCATGCTGTCACAGTTATTTATTTAGTTACCAAAAATATGGATTACCACAAAAGTGTTCGTCTAACTATCACCTTTTTCTTGTAATTATTAATCTTGACTCAGTATAGGCTAAGGATTAGCCATAAAGATGGTGATCTACTCAGCTCCTTGGAAGTCATAGTATCAACAAATGAGTACTTAGTACAGGAGAGGCACCACTTAGTTGTTGTTCCATATTGAATGGACAACTCAGGGACCATGTTTCTAGTGCCACTTATTGAACAAAACAGATGAGTCCTTATCTTCATGAAGCTTATGTTACAGTAAAGACAGACAATAAAGATAAATAAGTAAAATATACAGTCCAGTGAGTAGAGAATAACAAGTTCACTAGCAGATTCCCTAAGATTCACAGTTCCCATGTACCCTTGACCCCAAGGCTCCAACTGTGAGATCCTGCAAATCAGAGGGCTTTCTCTGGCAGCTGGAGGACACTTCCCCAAGCACAGTGACTGGAATTACTTGGAAGTTAAAGTCCCAACCCTTTGCAGTAGTTCTCGACCACAGACTGATAAGAATTGGTGTATAAGCACCCAGCTTCCTTATGCCTCAGACATATACCATGGCATATCTAAGAACCGCCCATGCAATCCTCCAGAGGTCCCAAGCAGGACCGAGTCCCAGGTACCCACAGCAGTATCCTGCTGATTGTTACACACTGAATTGGCTTTCTCCCCTTCTCTGTCTCACTCCCCCATGTCTTAACCGGCCTTCCTGGATCACCTTGCATATAACCCACTTGCCCTCAAATCCTTGTCTAAGATCCTGCTTCCAGTCAAGTGTTAAGGAAAACATGATGCAGAGAAAGAGGAAATTAAGTATTGAGTGATCAGAAAAAGGCTTCACTGAAGCAATTTTGAAAAAGTACTTCAATGGAAGGAGGTTATTGTAGTTCCAAAATAGGGTCTTCCCCAAGTCTATCATACCATGTTACACCCAGAGATATCATGAAGTATTTGTTCAGCTTGATGTGTATTTTTCCCCCTCTCTAGTGTTTGAAAATAAAGTTCATCCCTAGTAATTTGGTGAGGTTTGGGTTTTCACTGCTAGAAGCAAAACATTGATTTTCCTTCACAGCATTTTGATATAAATGTATGTGAAGCCCTAGGGCATCTTGCCCTCTTATTCTTACTACAAGATGTCTCGTCAACTGTCTCAGCTCAAGGCCACAAAACTGACTCAATAGTGAGACATTCTCTCTCAGAAGAATTCTCAACAAAATTTCATGAGTGCAGATATGAACATGGCGAGGATTCATGTCACTTTCACTTAGAGCCTCCAAAGAATAAAATGTCATTTCTTATCATCACCCTGAGCTTACTGTATGACATACTGACCTTATATGTGTAGTGACCTGAAATATATGCATTAAATATGTATATAAAAAGAGACAGACAGCAATTTCACAGAATCACTGGTTTTTAAAATTAGAAGCTACTTCAACAGGTAAATCTTACTCAGGACAGGAATCTTGCTCCTGCTCAAAAGAATTCTCACTTTAAATAAGTCAACCTATTCCATTTTTAACAGCTTGTAAAATTATTTTTTATATTGTCTAAAGAGTGTTTCTTTATACTGCTTCACTATTTTTTCTGGAACATAAAAACAAAGCTAAATTCCTCTTCCATGTGGCAAATATGTTCCTCATAAATATTTTTTTTATATGAAAGCATTTATCGCTCTGCTTTGACATGACTCCTGGGATCCTCACCATCCCGATGGCCCTCCTCCTGACACACTGTGTTTATCAGTGTCCTTACAAAAGCCTGGCGCTCCCAACTGAGCACTAAACTCTGCTGGTGTGCTGTCGGTTGTGGTGGTCTCATCAAAAAATAAATCATTAGGATTCCACTTTTCTTGATCTAAAACAATAGTTCTCAGATTCTGTCCCATTTTTCTTGGTTTTCTCCCAAGTCTCCTTTGTTTCCCTGATGGATGACAATGCTCCATGGGGTTCTGCTGTGAATCCTCAAATGCTCTCAGTGTGTATGCTTTTCTGGGATACATTCATGAAAACTCACAGGCTTAACAGCCATCTATAAGCTGACAATGACTAAATTCATACCTCTAGCTCTGATTGCCCCTAGACTTAGCTAAACCAAATGCCAAATGAATATTTCAAGTAGATATCCCACGAGTCCTCAAACTCAACATATCCAAAACCAATATCAATTATTTACCTTATAAACTAGATCTTCCGTTTATATTCCCTACTCTGGATAACAACATTTCTACCCCAGCCAGAAATTACCAAAATGTATCTCAAACTTTTCAATTTATTTCTATCTCCGTCACCACCTTAGTCTAAACTACCAACATCTCTTTCCTAGACAATCTTATAGTTTCTTAATTTCCCCCCTCCTCTCCTCTTTCCCACTCCAACAGAACCCCAATCCATTCTCTAAACAGCATTCTCCAAACAGATCTGAGCGATCTTTCTAAAATAAAAATATGATCATGCCACCATTCTGTTTAAAATCTGTTGATGGCAGAAGTGAGCCATGTACGTGAGGCTGTTGTGGTAAATGATGCTGGGAAAAGCAGATGATTGTCAGATCAAAACTGATGCTAAGAAAATAAAAATAAATAAATAACTTTAAAAAGTAATGCTAAGGAGAATTCTTTCCTCATGTGCACAATTCCTGGGCTTCTCTGTGCAGAACTAAGTAACGGATGACAGGGAAATACAAGAGAATCCGAGATTGGCCTTTTTTTTATGGGAAAGAACCAAAATGTACTCTACAAGAGAGAAAATATACACTGAAGAGAGTAGGGACAAGATAAAGGACAGCAAGGGATATATTTGAAGTTCTGGAGAACTTGGGGAGAATGACAAATTAGAGCCACATTCCATACCATGATAAGTGCGACTTTGGGAAGATAGGTGAGTAAAAAAGACTTTTAAAAGCTTTGTAGTGTGTTATGAATGTCATCTCTACTTTTCATCATCTAAGACAGTAAAAATTTTAATTGCTTTCAATTATTATTAGATGTCAGACACATGTATCTTTGGTTAGAACAATGAACAGAGACAGGCTCTAAGGTAAGACCAAAAAGGACCAGCATTACTGAGGTTATAAATATAATAAAGCCAGATTTTTGCCTGCAAATCTGCCTAGTATTTAGAATTGTATTAAATATACATTATTTTAAGGTGTTGTATCTAAAGTACGATGACTACCACATAGTCTGCCCCCCACCTCAATCCTAATTCCCAACCAACTATGAAACCACTGGTCTTGACCTGATAGTTTATTTAAACGAAAGTGTAAAACATACCTATCTGATTGTAGGCTTAGTATATTATATAGCATGTACATCGCCGATCCCTCACTGTAAAAGTTTATCTGTAGCATATAATGACCCTACAACAAATATTTTATCCTTGAAATGCAACCCAGCTATTCCTACAGGGCTTACTTAGAGATTATTTAGGATTCCAGCGTTATCACACCAAACCAAACCTTTCCAATGTCAAATTGCCTCTATCACTTTTAGCTGAGATGGGCTCAACAGGGCTTCCCAAAATGATTATGTACCTAGACAAAAATGATTATATGCCTAGAACAAAATTATTATAAAATCAAAAGTTACATGGGAAATTAGAGAAGCCAGGAGTGAGTCTGTGAGTGAAATGCAGATGTCTTCTCATTAAAAATTGTGCTGGAGATGATGGACTACCGGAGAGAACCATTTGATATGTTTTCCATAGCTTGGAGGTCACCATGGTAGGCACTTCCGGACCCAGGCGTGGAGATCTAAATTAGACTGCAACCAAAGGATCCATTCCAGCAGGGGTGCCCTTCAGAGGAGTGTTCAAGGCTTACAAACCAGAGAACTTTGAAGAGTATGACCACAAGAGTGAAATTTAAAGGAGGTCTGGACCAGAAGAGAGCATCTATGTGGCCCTCACATTAGATCAAATTAGCCAAGGGATCCCTGAAACACTCTGTGTGTGGTCTTCTGGGTTAGAAACACTTGGGCTTGAAGGGAGTTTACCTCTTCTCTCTATCAATAGGGATAATTTTGGCTGAAAGAAATAGTCCATGAAATTTATTAGCTCACAACTCTAAAAGCAGTAATCAGATATGATTAGATCAGATTTCTGGGTATCTCTTTGATTCTCTTCTCTTTTCATGTGTCTGTTTCA
This sequence comes from Eidolon dupreanum, assembly GCA_028627145.1. NCBI lineage: Eukaryota > Metazoa > Chordata > Mammalia > Chiroptera > Pteropodidae > Eidolon > Eidolon dupreanum. The sequence goes on from CM053513.1 coordinate 49,972,557, forward strand.
AGATGGCTGTAGTAGTTTCAGGACTAACATTGTAAACATGTTCAGTGGAAGAGAAGACATCTAGGTGCCTGGTGGCCCTCTTTTAAAGACAAAGAAAATACTCTACCCAAGGTCCCCAGCAAGCATCTGCTATTGTGACGTATGTCTATTCCACAATCAATCACTGTGACAGTAGAATGGAACTACTCTTACACCAAACAAGAATCCTCTGGAACTGGGGATGGGCTCAGTTACTCCTGAAGCCCACAAGCTATGTTAGCAAAGGTTGGATTCCTGGATTAAAATGGGGGTGCTTCAGGGAAAAGGGAGAAGAATAGATACTGAGAGAAACTAACAGTATCCTCTGCATTTTGTGTGGCAGCTTTGTGCTCTGTGGCCTTTCCATCTTCTTAATCCATGTTCTTGGAATCCAAGAAGCATAACAATAGCCAGAGCAACAGCTCATAAGAATCTTGGATTCTCATGTGAGTTTTAGCCAAGGCTGTGGGTTTCCCTTATGTAATTTATATAGAATGGAAAACCACTGACCCATTTTTCATTTCCTCTAGTGATGTGCCCAATTGTCAGTTATATATTCTGAGAGAGGCCTTTAAAAGCTCTATGCCCAATTTTTTTAAATTGCAAATACTGAGTGATACCAATAATGAAGTCATATCTTTACAATACCTATCTTCATTCTTCATTGTCATTAAACTAGAAAATTCAACTATTCAATATGAAGATCATTTCCTGCCTTTGATAAGATTTTTCCATTTTCTCTCTTTTTTTAATGCTTTTAAATTGTAATAAAGCTTTAAAGACTGAGCTACCAATAGTTTCATTTGTCTATCTTTCAACTATAATGAATACAGATGGGCAGAGAGGAAAAGGAATCCAGGATTTGGTTTAATCCTATAATCTTCCTCATTTGCTTGTGAAAGGTTGAGTAATTCCAGATGAATACCTCGTAATGCCAGTGTTTTCTCATATCAATGATTTATTTTCTCATCAACACTAAAGAAATATTCAATATAATGTTCATATATACCACAAAATGATAATAACCCACATATGAAAAGTCATAAGTAACCAGTGTAATCAGAAGTAATGTATAGGTCTGAATGCATGTACGTATATCACAAAATACACTTCCTAGAAAACACTTCCTAGAAACACCACTGATATTACTAAATACATATATATACACATACATACATACATACATACATACTGAGTACATTTTCTGTCCCCATAAAATAAGAAATCATCTTGTTTTTCTTTCTAACCATATTTGTCCAAATACTATACAGTTGATACACCCTTATTGTAATAAGCTGTGACATTAAAATTCTTCCACTGGAGTCCACTTTGAAAATTTCCTTTAACTTCTTTGCCATTTACCCAGTCATTTGTCAGTCTAGTTGTATATGTGTGTAGGGCAGAGAGGAATGACTTCTGGCTTGCTCATAAATCTCTGGAGAAAATGCTTTCCACATAAATTTTACTGTTTCCCCGACCAAAAAAAAAAAAAAATCAAACCCCAAGTGGTCTAGATCCAGCAGAACAGAAAGAATAAAATCAGCTCAGTTTCCCTTGGTTTGCTAGTACATTGTTGTAAAATGTGTAGCTAGGATGATACAACTAATAAATGATGATACACTAATATGATGATGAGTGACGATCTTACAATCCACAATGGGCTCTGTCTACTAATTGATAAATACTGCATAAAAATGACAAAACTTTATAGTGATGGAGCAGAGATACAAGCAAATTTCTGAGTTAGAAATAATATATATATAGTAGTAAAAAGAAACAACAGACTCAAAATGGAGTAACTTGTGCTAAGCCCCATGTCAACAAACCAAGACTTAAAACCCAACCTAACTACACTTTCAGCCTCTCCCAGTCACTCTGAAATTATTTAACCAGTCACTCTGAAATTATCCGGTCACCACTAGTGAAGGAATCTACCCCGATATATGCCTGTCATCTGGCCCTCTAAGGGAAGGTGAGGTTACCTGAAACAACTGCTAGTAGCTTCCTTGTCCCACCCTCTTCTGCTTATAAAAGCCTTCCATTTTGCACAGCATTTCAGAGCTCTTTTCTGTTTGTCCAATTCATGAATTGTTGAATCAAGCCAATTAGAGCATCAAATTTACTCAGTTAAATTTTGTTTTTTAACAGAAGGAGGCTACCTACTCTTCAGTTTCATCTATCTCATGTTGAAAGAGTCTCTTACTCCAATTCCATCTTGTTGTCAATACTTGGACTTTCAGGGGAATCTTTAATATACTGATGCAAATGTATAAAACCCAAATTCATTTCATTTGTCCCCAGATCAGAGAATTTAGAGTTGATTTTCAAATGGGATTAAGTGATATCTGACAAGACATTACAATGAGCTTAAAATCACATTGAATACCACTACACACACACACTAGAATGTCAAAAATTTAAGACCATCCATACCAAGTTGTGATATTGTGATTCATAATAAGAAAAATATATTTGGCCTACATCTCAAGTTCTGGCACAAAGCTTCTAAAACCTTTGGTATCTCTTTAGTGATTAAAGTGATCAAGGTATCTTTTTTCATGTTAATGACATGACTTTTAGAATGCCCCTAGGTCACCTAAAGATGGGGCTAGTTGCCAATGAAACCAGCTCTGTGATTAGAGTTGGAACCTTTATAAATCAGTAATGAAGCTTCCATAAAAACCTAAAAGGACAGTGTTCAGGGAGCTTCCAGAATGGTCGACATGTTGTTGACATAAGAAATAGTCAAACCTGTAGAAAATCCTTATTAGTTTATTTGAGCCAAACTGATGACAATTGCCATGAAGCAAGATCTAAAAGGTTTGAGAAAATACTCTAGGGAATCGCAGTTTTGCAGCTTACATTATACATTAGAATACAAGGAGGAGCTATAAGGAGGGTTACAGGAAATCCATTGGTGGTAGGTTAAGGGGGTGGGAGAAAGTAAAGCAGGGAGATCTCTGGGATTGCACAGAAAGTAAAATGAAGAAACACATACTTCTTTTTACACTGGTGGGTATAGGATAGTTAATAATTAATATTTACAGCACATAGAGATGGTATGCGGGGGACAAGATAACAATGTGGAGTTGTATACTCTTATGCTCTGGTGGCGGCTGTGCCTTGAGGGGACTGGAAAAGATTACTCTGACATTTCAAAGGTATGTTATCTTAGATGCAAAAAGACAATAGACGGCTCACTTACAGTATTAACCTTTGTCAAGAAAACTACAGGCCTTGGAAGTGACTACATGCCATGAGTCACTTTTAGTTAGGAATTTTTATGTTCAGACCATCCTATGTGGTTACTTTCAGTCTCTGAGTTTGTAAGGGCTGCTATGCAGGTTTCCCCAGGTTTAATACGAGGCCCCTTTTTTTGCTCACAATGTGAAGACACAGGGAGAGTGGCATACCTGGAGAGGACAGGTTGTCCCTTCCAATATACCTTGCCTTATGCACCTCTTCTATCAGGCTGTTTTTGAGTTATATCCTTTTATAATAATTACCAGTAATGTAGCAAGTAAAATATTTCTCTGAGTTCTGCGAGCTGCTTTAGCAAATTATCTGAACTTAAAGAGAAGTTCACTGAAACCTCTGATTTATATAGCCAGTCAGAAGTAACAATAACAACCGAGACTTGCAACTGGCATCCAAAGTCCAAGAAGGGGATACTTGAACCCTCATCTACAGCTGATTGGTCATAAGCACATGTGACAACCTGGGCTTTCAATTGACATCTGAAAGTGGGGGATGGGGCAATTCTGTAAGACTTTGTCCTTAAATTGTGGAATCTATACTATCTCCAGATAGACAGTGTCAGAATTACAACGAATTGTGGGACACCTAGCTGGTGTCCAAGCATTGCTTGGTGGGGTGAGGGCATCTCATTCCCCAATTACATTGGGACCAGGAACCCAAAATACAATTTTTGGAGAAAATATAGAGCAGCTAGAACTCTCATGCACTGCTGGCAGGAATGTAAAATGGTAAAACCACTATGCAAATCAGTTTATTACTTTTTTAAAGTTAAACCTAAACCTAAACCCAGCCATTCTACTCCTAAGTATTTACTAAAGAGAAATTGAAATATATGTTCACACAAACACTTGTATACAAATGTTTACAGCAGGAAGGGGAACTATTGATATAGAGGAAGTGCAAAGGGGCTTTGGAGTGCTGGTGTTCTATTTTATGACCTGGGTGGGGATTCATGGGTGTGTCTACTTTGTGATAACTCTTTGGGCTAGGTGCTTATAATTTGTTCACTTTTCTGTATATATGTTATAAAATAGTAAAAAATGTCAAGCCTATAAAAGAAAACATCCCCAAAAACCACTAAATCAAAATATTTATTGCTCCTATAAGTATATAATTCAAAAATGTGAAGTATATAAGTACATAATTTGAAAATATAGTGTAAAAACCTTCTTTTCCCAATTGAATGACAAAGTGCATCTGTTTCATTATTGTGGGGCATTTCCAACTGTAATAGCAAAAAACAAAAACAAAAACAAAAAAAAACCCTGTATGTATGTATCCAAACCTGGAAGTGATCTAATATTTGAAGTAATTGAAAGACAGTGATGAAACCAGGAGACACAATAAATATCTTGCACATAGTTTAAGAAGTTAGTTGCAAAAGAAATAGTACTTAGTCGAACTTAAAATAAATGATATGGAAGGATAGAAGTCTTATTTATTGATATTTATTTCTATCCTCCAATGTCCAAAAAGGATTTAAAGTGACTTACAGGGAAGAATAAGAAATAGTTCATGAAACAAAAGAGGAAAGCAATGTTACTAAACAAAAAATTGGAAATAAATATGCCTCCTATACAACTGCCAAAATTGTTTCCAATTCAGATTCTTCCTGAGTCTCAATCTCATATATCCTGTTGCTTACTGGGGCCGAATTATATTTGTGCTTCAATTTAAAGTACTTCAGCATAGACAGTGTCATATACATATGTTTGTATCAGAAATTTTAAGTTGCACTACGGCCATGCCACCCTGAACAAGCTCCATCCCGTCTGATCTCAGAACTAAGCAGGGTCAGGCCTGGTTAGTACTTAGATGGGAGACCACCTAGAAAGACCAGGTGCTGTAGGTGTAAAAAATTAAAAAATTAAAAAATTAAAAACAAATAAGGGATTGTAAGCTGACAAGGTCCTTGCAATCCGTGAGGTCAACCAAGGGTTGCCTCACCTACAAAAATACATACATACATACATACATACATACATACATACATACATAAATGTAGAAACTATAAAAAAATTTTTTTTTAATTTTAAGTTGCACCTTAGGCATTATCAATTAACCTAATCAGAAATCCATATCCTAGGGGTATAGCTAGCACACTAATCAAGAAGCCCAACTCCAGCTACACCTATCCTGTTATCTTTATCTTTGATCAATACCAGAGGTTTACTAATTATCATAATGAATGTGAAAAACAGATTTTCACTGGTAAAACGAATAACCCAGAGAATGTTTGAAATGAGCTTTTGATGGAGAAATTAGTAATATTTCCCTGATATTAACTGAATAAAATACTTTTAAGACATGTTCCTCCCTCACCAGGACAGAGTATAAGAAGGCAGCAGAGCCCACACTCTGAATCTTTACGGATAATGCTTGAGATTTGATACCTAAACAGTCCTCTGTTCAGCTGCCCGGACTCAGGACTCTAATTGCCTCATGACTCTGCCACAGGTGAACCTTTTATGAAGATGTCATTGTGACAGCTAATAGGACACTGGTACTAAGTCTTTACTAACCTTACAAAAATTTATACAAGTTACTTTGTGCCCGCTTGCGAATACCATTCTTATTTTAAATAGAAAAGTCTATGTGTACAGTAGAAATTGATCTGACTTGCAGTCAATATAACCTGATACCAGTCTGTAGGAGGCTAGCAGACCCTCATCCACCTTAGCTTTTAAATCTTTACTTCTATCAACCTAGAAGAATCTAATAGTTATACAAAACCAAACTGGCCTGGGTCAGTTCACAGTTTGCAACTGATGTCCTCTCAAATACAGAAAACCAAAACTAAACTCAAGCTACCCCACCTCCAGCATGATATTCCTTCTGTTTTCTTTTTTTCCCAAGAGGACTACCATTTATCTTGTTATCCAAGCCAAAATTTGGTGTCATCCTAATTTCATCTCTGCCTCACCCAATATAATTTCCTATAAGCTCTAAATTGTTTTTTTTCTTTAATATATTAAGTGATTTACTTTTTTTTAAACTCCTGTAAATGAAGTTTCGATTGAACTTGGGAAGTGGTTACTTCCCAAACATACACAGAAACTTAGGGGAAACTCTGCTGAATTTGTTGTTCTATTTCAACTATTTTAAAATAAAAATGTATATAGATTGAAATCTATGATAAATAAGCAATTCTTCAAATACACCTGAAATTGACACATAGGAATTATATATATTTAAAGTGTACAACTTGATGTTTTGAGAGCAAACACTGTATATATTGTGAAATCACAATCAAGCTAATTAATATATCCATTCCTGTAACCTCATATAATTACCATTTTCTTTCTTTTTTTCTTTCTTCCTTTTTTTCTTTTCTTCCTTCCTTCCTTCCTTTCCTTTCTTTTTTTTTGGGGGGGAGGGGATCGGTGGGGGGATAGAACACATAAGATCTACCTTCTCAACAAACTTCAAGGACACAATTAAGTATTGTTAACTGTAGTCACCATGTTGCTCTAATGAAACAACACCTCTCACCTGTTAGAATTGCTTTATAAAAAAGACAAACAATAACAGGTATTGACGAGGTTGTGGAGGAAAGGGAACCCTTATACACTGTTGGTGGGAATGTAAACTGGTACAGCTACTATGGAAAAAAATATGGAGGCTCCTCAAAAAATTAAAAATAGAAATACCACATGCAATCCCACTTCTGGCTATACATCTGAAGGAAATGAAAACTATCTCAAAGAGATAATATTCATTCTAATGTTCACTGTAGCCAAGATATGGAAACAACCTAAATATCACTCGATGAAGGAATGAATAAAGAAAATGTGGTGTATATATAACAACGAGATGTTACTCAGCCTTTAAAAAGAAATCCTGCCATTTGCAACAACATGGATGAACCAAGAAGATATTATGCTAAGTGAAATAAGGCAGACACAGAAAGACAAATATTGCATGATCTCATTTATATGTGGAATCTAAAATAGTCGAACTCATAGAAGCAGAGAGCAGAATGGAGGTTGCCAGGGTGAGGGAGAGAGGAAAATGGGAGATGTTGGTCAAAGAGTACAAAGTTTCAGTTATGCAAGATGAATGAATCCTAGAGATCTGGTGTATTCTCAACCTTTCAATTGCAATCATAGTTTAAAAAGCATCATTTTTCAAACTCATGGCTAGAAGATATAGTATCCCAGACAGTACATTCCAAAGGTCAAACAATCACAGATGATTTGAAATTACCATGACTTGTCTATTTCCTAAATTTCCATTTCTAGAAAAATATAAATTTGACAGAATTTAGTAAAAAAGAAACTAATATGTGGGAAATAAAAATAGTAAAGCAAACCTACTAAAAAGTTCTAATGGGCATGGTCCTTCAGATTCAGTCTTATTTTGTGGCTGGAACAGGATCTTAAACACATTCTTGATCGTGTTTATTATTCATATAATTAAATGACAATAAAACAAGTTCTTCGTTCTATGTGTTTTCCTTTTCAGCCTCTATGGTGTGAAATAAACATGAAGCTGTCAAAGAGAATAAACTAAGACAGGCTAAACTAATTTGCCCTGATGATAGTCATTATAAACAATCTGAATACTGTTCCACCTCACTGGGATTTAAATAATCTGTCAAAAAGTCACTATATTCTAAAATCTACATATGGAACCATGGAGGAGGAGGAAGAAATGAAAGTACAGTTAGTGCAGTCAACAGAAATATCCTCATTACTGAGTTCAAATCAAAGGAGCCACTTTGGGATTCATTTTTTAACACTCTTCTCTCCCTCCTTCAAATGCCATCCCCAAGTAAACGACTATTGCAACCTCATTCCTTCCTCAATATTTAGGAATATTGCTCAGTTTCTTTAGAAAATTGTCTGTTTTCAGGACCAGCTAGACGCACACTTATTAAATAAGATGGGCTTAACTTTCACTTTAAAATTGAGAATACCCATCTACGGCCATACTACCCTGAACAAGCCCAATGCTGTCTGATCTCGGAAGCTAAGCAGGGTTGGGCCTGGTTAGTACTTGGATGGGAGACCACCTAAGAAGACCAGGTGATGTAGGCATAAAAAATAAAAAAATAAGAGATTGTAAGCTGACAAGATCCTTGCAATCTGTGAGGTCAACCAAGGGTTGCCTCACCCAAAAAAAATTAAAATAAATAAAATAAATAAAAATGAGCGTACCCATTGCTGATGAAAACCTGATTAAATGTATAGTGCCAAAAATTCCTGGTGAGAATGTAAAATTCTTTTGAAAATCAAATTATTAGTTATATTCCATTTCTGAGACTATACGCTAGTATAATCATCCTAAAGATGGAAAAAGCTTTATGCATAAAGATGTTCATTATGATATTATTATTAATAATAAGAAAACATGAAAATAAACTACATGTCCAGCAATATGGGAATGGTTAAATAATTGATTCGGCACACAGGAAAATAGTGTAAACTATCCTAAATAAAATTAGTCAAGGTTTTAATAACTTTAATATCTTCTGTTGTCAAGTTAATTGAAAAACTATCAGGTTATAAAATTGCACACATAATATATGATCACTTATTCTGAATCATGCAAAACTATGGTAAAGGGCCAAAGATATCCAAGACAATTTTGAAGATGGTAGTGCAGAAGGAGAATTTTACTCTTCTAGATATCAAGGCTTACTAATGCTAAGCTATAACCATTAAAACAATGAGTGTTAGACCAGAAACAAACAGATCAATGGAATAGAACAGACACTTTATATATTGCATTTACATATATATGTATATATATACACATATATATTTTACACATGTATGCACACTGACACATATTTAAACAAAGGTGGTATTATAATTAAATTAAATAATGCTAAGACAGTGGACTCCAAATGAAAAACTATGTATAATTTAGATCCCTACTTCACATTGTATACAAAAACTAAAATCCACATAGTTTAAAAGATGTAAACATAAAAAGAATCTAAAACTTTTGGAGAGAAATATAGTAGTATATCACTATTTGAGGGTAGGAAAAGACTTCTTAAATAAGAAAAAAAGGCAAACCATAAAGAAAAAGATTGACCAATTAAATCATATTAAAATTTAAAACTCCATGTAACAAAAAATAAAAACATAAGTGAAAAACTAAGCCACAGACTCAGAGAAGACATATCTTTTTCCCCTAGCTTTATTGAGATATAATTAACATATGACAAGTGTAAACTTAAGGTATACATGATTTAATATACATAAATTGAGAAATGATCATCACAATAAGGTTAGTTAACATCTCTCATAGTTACCATTTTTGTATGTGTGCTGATAACTTTTAAAATTTATTCTATTAGCAATTTTCAAGTACACAATACAGTATTATTAACTATAGCCACCATGCTGTACATTAGATGTCCAGAACTTACTCATATCATAACGGAAAGTTTGTAGTCTTTGACCACCTTCAATCAATCAAATAATATCAAACACCTTCACCCATTTCCCCCACTCCATTCCAGCCCGTGGCAACCACAAATCCTCTCTGTTTCTATGAGTTTAGTTATTTTTTAGATTTCACACATGAGTGAGATCATATGGCATTTGTCTTTCTCTGCCTGACTTACTTCACTTAGCATGATGCCCTCAAGTTTCACCCATACTGTCATCAAATGGCAGGATTTCCTTCTTTTTTATGGCTAAATAATATTCCATTATATATATACAGGCATATTACATGTTCTTTATCCATTCATCCTTCAGTGGACATTTAGGTTGTTTCCATGTCTTGGCTATTATAAGTAATGCTGCAATAAAATAGGAGTACAGATATCTCTTAGAGATAGTAATTTCATTTCCTTTGTATATATACCTTGAAGTAGAATTGCTGGATCATATGGTAGTACTATTTCTAATTTTTGAGAAACCTCCATATTGTTTTCCATAGTATTTGTACCAATTTATATTTCTACCAACCCTATACAAGGGTTCCCTTTTCTCCACAACCTCACCAGCACTTATTATCTCTTATCTTTTTTATGATAGCCATTCTAAAAGATGATTTATTGAAGAGACTATCTTTTCTTCATTGAGTACTCATGGCTCCCTTGTCAAATATTAGTTAACTATATATGTGTGAATTTATTTCAGGGTTCTCAATTTTATTTCATTGGTCTATGTGTCTATTTTTATGTCAGTACAATACCATTTTGATTGATATGCTAGAACCATACTGTTTGATAGCCTAGAGGACAGTCTGAAATCAGAAACTGTGATGCTTCTAGCTTTGTTCTTCTTTCTCAAGATTGCTTTTGCTATTCAGGGTCTTTTGTGGCTCCATATGCATGTTCAGGTGGGGCTGCTGGGTGGGCTCCCTGGTGAGACAGGGTTACTGCTGTGTTCTGTGGTCAGCTGGGGTCACTGACTGGGCTTTGCAATCACCTCTAAACAGCAGGTTGCAACCAGGCTGTGTTCTCCTGAAGTGCAGCCATACCACCGGTTGGATCCCACATTTGAGGAGGGCTGCAGGCCACGCTCTGAAATCCTTCCTGGCTATGCCCCAACCAGATGGTGCCATTGGCTGGACTCCACTTTCAGGAGAGGCTACAGGCCCCCCAGTGATCCTTGTAAGGTAAGACCCCAGTGAACCTCTCACAAAGCATCTCGGAATACTAGGGAAGCTGAATGTCCATCTTAAGTTATCTTTCTCCTGCTGGAGAAACCACAAACTGAGCAGGCCTTGGTGCAGCACTGTGCTGGCCTGAGGGAGGGCAATGCATTCAAAGCATAATTGCTCCTTTTACCCTTCTAATGTGGCCTGTCACAGTGTCTATTGTCCTGAGGAATGCTCCAGCCTGGCTCCTAGGTTCTGGGATTTTCACAGTGGTATCTGGTCTATGGACAGTTGCTAAATGGTCTTTTTCTGAAGGGGGAACAAATTCAGGGACTTCTATGTTACTATCTTAACATCACTAAGATATTTCAACATATATTTGCATCCTAAATATACAAATCAATATGAGAAACCTAAATTGCACAAATAAAAAAAGAACAAAGGCTATTAATAGGCAATTCATAGAAGAGAAAAATTCAGATGCCTAATAAGCATATGAGAAGATGCTTAACCTCACTAACAACCAAGGGAATGCAAATTAAAACCAGAGTAAGATACTATTTCACATTTGAAACTGCAAGACTAAGAAGCCTAACAATACTGATAGAGATGTTAAGGAAGGAAACTCATGCATAACTAATGTGTTCTGGACCAGGGTTCTAGAAGACAACTCAACAAAGTTTCATCTTGCTTTCCAGGAAACCAGATTTCTGGAGACAACACCTCCCTTTTCGTAGTGTAAAAGGCTCTTGATAAAGGTGAGCATTTCAAGTCAAGGAGAAAGGAGAGTTAGTACAAATTGTATGCTGATGAGAAGGTTAAGATGTCTTCAAGCAAGAGAGCTTTTAGCCCTCCCTCTAACCTCACCAGCAATCAACACAACCTCCATTTGAACTAGCCCCTTCTGAACTGACTCCCACAGGTCCAGTCAACTGAGTGAACTGGAAAAATAAGTCTCTCACCTCCCTTCTGCTATACAGAAACTAGAATAAAACTTTAATTTAATCAGGCAATTATCTCAGTGCTTATCTTTAGGTAAATAAGGAGACAGCCATGAAGAACCAAAAGGGTATAGCACAAGCCCCTCTGCTTGTTCCCAGAAGACTCCAACAGGGAACAATCTGAAAGAGAGAATGAAGGAAAGGAACCTATATTATTTTGCATAATAGTACAGTGGACTGACTTGATGGATAGCAGCACATCTTACAAATTAAAAAGCAATTAGAGCGCCCTCACCCCGACACTACACAGCACACCAGCCACTGCAGGGCTCTGGTAGCCTAAGTGGGGAGCTGTTTTCCTTGGTCTCGGTTCCCAGAAACCACTCTCACCCACATGCACATACTCACCCTCCTGGATGAAGCTGATTTCCCACTTAGCCACATCCTGTACTTGCCGCATCCCACTCTCATTGTTAGGGACATCGCTGACTGGGCTCCTGGTTTGGTGGGGGAGGGGTCCCTTCTCCCCTACTCTTCCCTCTAGCTTCCCATTAAGGGTCTTGGGAGGGCTCTCTGGTCATAAAACGGGTCCAAGCCCCATCTCTTTCTGACATGCCCACTCCACTGGCAGCAGCAGCAGCAGCAGCAGGTGTCGCCAATGGATACAGGGCTGCTTGGCCCCAAGATACTCCCAACCAACCTGTATCTCATCAGGTGTGGCTCATACCCACTTTTTTGCCCTCCTCACCTTGTCCAGTCCCTGCACTAGGTTGGACAGCCCTCCTGGGGCACAGGAAGGAAAGCAGAAGGTTTTTGAACCCCTACCCATCTGTTTCTACAGTAGGCTTAAAGTTTCCCCCTTTTCTCACCTGGGACACTACTAAGGAGCTAGCCTTGCCCACTCCCACCCTTCTGCTCCTCTCCACTTCCAAGGTTCTGGTTCTGTCTTTCTTCTGTTCACAAACTACCTCTGGACAGTTGTGTTGTTTTTGTTTAACATTTGTTCTTAGACACCTGTCATTGCTGCTGCTACCAGCACCAAATGTTCATCCTCATTGCCTCCTGTTCTGCCCACACTCGCCTTCTCCAAGGTTTTCTTGGGGGAAAGGGCTTGGGGCAGAGCAGGCTGGGTTGCCGACTGCCCTAGTCCCAAGGAAGGTGAGGCCCTGCCCCTAGGATGCTGCAGTAGAGTGAGCAGGGGGAGCCTGTATTGACCTTCATGAGTGTGGAGGCCCTGTTCTGCCAAGGAGAAAGTAGCCGTTATTTGTCCCAGCCTGGGCATCCCATCTCTGGTTTTTCAGTTACTTAAATGAAAAAAAAAAAAAATCCTTTTCTGAGAAGAAACAAACAAACAAAAAAAGAAGCAGTTAGAGAATTTTTTTTCTCCTTATCCTTATGGGTCTAGACTGCACTGTTCCTGGGAATTCACATTTGTCCATAAAAGGTAGGGTGTGTGTGTGTGTGTGTGTGTGTGTGTGTGTGTGTGTGAACTGAGAGAAGAAATAGGTCATAAGATCTTGAAGAGGACACAAAAGGAGAATCCTTGTCCACTCTGGACTATAGTGTAAGACCTGAGTACCAAAGTCCTCATGTCCATCTAGGCAGACCTATTGTGTTCAGACCCACTATTGCATCTCCCTGGATGGGGTGCCTGCCATTACTTTAGGCCTGACCTCTCAGACTTGGGAAAAGAGATTTCAAGAGGAAAGACAGAAGAATGGTCCTTAGGATGTGATAAAACCCTAGAAATAGGTGTGAGGTTTCCCAAAAAGTGCTTGGCAATACTCATGTGAAACAGGAATAATTCTGAGGACAGGGTATACCCACAAGAGGGTTCTATCAAATTCCTTGCCTCTTCCAGCTTCTTGTGGCTGTTGACATTCCTTCATTGGAGACTGTATCACTCCTATCTCTGCCTTCATCTTCACATCACCTTCTCCTCTACGTGTATAATATCCTTGGGCTTCTCTCTTATAAGGATACTTGTGATTGTATTTAAGCCCCATTTGGATAATCTCCTCATGTTAAAACCTTCATCTAATCACATCTGCAAAGACTTTTCATTATAAGGTAACATTAAACTTGTGTGACCATTCTCCAGTTTACTAGAGGTACCCTGTAGTGAAGGATTTCATTTCTTGCCTGTTTTCTCCTTAGATCCTCTAAAAGGTCATATTTATCACACACATTTAAATTTTCAACTCCTATCCATTAGTTTTCTTTAATTGTCCACCAACTTTTCAGCAAAGAAAGTCAAATACACACATATAGACCTGTGTGAGATGCTAGTAATAAAATGGGAATAAGGGAGCATGGCACAAAGTAGAAGGATGCCTTTTCTACATCAAACCCTCTGCTTGTCCCTATGTAGAAAAGTGGCAGTCAGTCTGTCAATGGCATGTATCTGAGAGATCCAGGAAGTAACCAGAGGCCACAGGGTGAATAAAGGTTCATGGTAGAGTTGAAAGCAATGGAGAAAAGCATACGATGCTAAAGATCATTTTCCAAATTGACATCCCAATAGAGGCTGCAAATAAAAATTTCTAATTTCCTATTCTTGGTTTGAGAAAGCTCACCCTGGAAAAGGAGCAAATAAAGATTTTTACCCCAGGACTTAAATGCTTTAACAATAATCTTGTTTCTATTCCCTTTCCCAGTTTTCCCCATACTTCCCTCTCCCTCTTTTCTCCCTCTCCTCCCTACAACCCCTTGTCTCCTAGCAACAACAGTTAACTCAACAAGGCTATCCAAAATCATTATCTACTTCTGCCTTTCTCACCACCACCATTACAAGCATCACTCAAAACCAAAAGAAAAAAGAAGAAAAGCTTGATCCTACACAATACGTGACCACAGAAAAATGACAGATTAAGATATAGTGCATTCTGTGTGCTGCCAATGGTGATATGGTTATAGTAAATTCATCATCCTGACACATTCATAATACTCTGACACTGCTCTCTTATTACACCCCTTGCTACGGGGTTGCTCCCTAAGCTGCATAGCTCGGGGTGACACATTGCACCAAGTAGAGCAGCATCACTCCTTACCTCTCACCTAAATGTTCTACCACATGCTGGTATGTGTTCAACACTGCCCAGGTGAGGGAAATGAAGTGCATGAGGACAAGGGCAAAGGGTGCTGGTACCTGAGTGAAATGGAAGTTAAATGCTTTTCTCATCTGAGCTTTTCTGAGGAGGTGCTCCTGAGCAAGACCATTGGCATCGGCTTTGCAAAAATTGATGAATAGGCTGGTCACAAAGGACTCTATTTGAAGCAGAGAAGATTTTCCTGAATGATGCAATTACTAGTAGACAAGGAGGACTTTCAACCCTCAACAATGATAAGTTAATAGTCCACAGTGAGCCAGGAAAATCAGCTGTCAACGGAAACGCATACATCTTCATCCCTGTCCCTCCATTCTGCAACCTTCCTAACCCTAGCCAAAAAATAAATCAAAGCAAAACAAACCAAGCAGTTTTTAAGTGATGACCACAAGATACTAGTGTCTACTTGTAAATGAGCGAAACCCATTGTCTTCGTTTGTATTCCCCAGAAGCAGACCCTTGCAACCATTCAAGTTTCTTCAGGAGGCGCAGGAAGCACACCTCCAGTAGGTGAGTGGCAAATGAGAGAGGGAAGGGAAGGAAGCCATTAAAGTTGTGATGGCTATGTAGCTACCACTAGGGGTGACTGAAGGTTAATCTCATGGAGAAACTGGGAAACAGTATGAAACACACATCGCCAGGACATCCCACTAGAGAGGCAAGGGGTTGGGATACTTTTCCCTAAACTCTCTTTGGCCATTGATTGAGGACTGCTCCCTGGAGGGATGAATTCCTATGCATTTCTGGTCCAACACTCCTGGCCAGCTTTAGACAGGCCATTCATTCCAGCCTGCGAGGTACAGGATAGCATTACCTCCACAACAGGACCCTGGGGAACTACAGATTTAGTTAGTGATGTTGTTAACCACTAATATGAAACCCTAAAAGCATGTCATAGAAACAAATCACTGCCAGTGCACAAAAAATGAAGCACTATGCTAAGACTCAATGACCAAAAGAGGGATTCACTATTGCCATAGGATTGTAGTTCTAAGTAGCATGTTATGCACTTTGGACACTATAGGAAACACTCATAGCGGCTTGTACCCATTGGTTTTCATTTTGCACAAGAACAAGTGCATAAGTTTTTCCCATAGGGCTCAGGCAGCTCCATTCTCAGTGAGCCAAGTTAGAGGGTGGGCTACAAGGAAAACTGTGAAGGAGACAAGTTTGATTTAATAGTCTCAGCCTCCTCTCTTTGATTTTTTTCCTCCTCTCCTGGAGCCCCTTTTTCACCCAGATCTTGTCAAAACTAGCTATCAGGAAAGGTTCCAATCTTAGTCATTTACACCTAAGTGTAAGTGTAACTTTCATTCATTCAAAAATATTTAATAATCAACTTATTTTAGGCCTGACACTGTGATGGATGCTGGGAATAAAGAAAAGTAACTCATAGTCCCTGTCTATACAGTTTGATAAGTGTGAGAATTAAGACATATAGATCAGTATTAGAGCCTTGGAGAATGGCTGCTAAGAAATGTTCCTCGAATTAGTGATTCAAAGATTTTGTCCCTAGTTAAATGTATTTCAAGTTGATATTTGAGTAGCCAGAAAGCATTGGGAATGGAAGGAAGCCCTTTGCCTCAAATTCCTAAATCTCATGTTGTTGTTGTGGAGAACTCAGGCATTTGGGCAGTTTCCTATCCCGCCTACACACATAGAGCTGGTCTGTCACCGTGGCCTGCAGAATGAATTGAAAACTAAGCAGCAAGGAGAATGTGCACGTCTGTTCTGAAATCCTGCTGTGCATTAAGGCTGTTTTTTAATTTGTTTGCACATTCTCGGGAAATAAAATAGATATCCTATTGATAGACAAATGTGACATTTGGATAATAATGCTCTCTTGGTTTATTATTTAGTATGGAGATTTCCTCTCTGTTTTTGGCTACATCTGTTTGGGTCCCTTATCCTTGCATTTCACTTTAAGGGATCAGAGACAGGGCCCTAAGAAAAGTCTCTGTATCTCACATTACTTCATCTGTAAAAGGAAGCTAAATGATGCCTCACAGTGAAGTTATGAGGATTAAATGAAATCATGTAAAGCTCTTAGAGACCAATATCCGACACAGTAATGTGGGGAGCTTAGGAAGCCAGATTTTGAGAGTTGATTTCTCCCAACAAGCTCCAACCCTGTCTGAGAGATTACAACCAATCTCAGACTGTACTTTGTAAGAATAGTTATCGAATGCTTACTGATTTCTTAGGAAGGAAATAAGTAGACCCTTGAAAATACATATGTATGTGCATGGGAAGAGACGAACCTAACTGCTCAAGTATATAAGAGGCTGGTCGATAACCAGGATCATCAGAGCCTGGCGCTGCCCTACTGGGTTACACACGAACACAACTAGGCACAGGATCCCAGACCTTTGGCTTACACACACACACACACACACGCGCGCGCGCGTGCGTACCACAAACACTGTAATACCCACCCAACAAACACATCTTAATTCAATAGACCTTATGTGCATTAACAAATATGAGTCCACTCCTTTTCTTTGGTGTAAGTTGCAACATCAGAATTATCTTTCAAAGCAGGGATGAGTAAATTCTTCAAAAGTCAAGATAGTAAACATTTTTAGGCTTTAGAAGACAAGAAGCAATATTCTCAATTCTTAAGCAGTTGTTCTAATAGAAAGACTAACAGTCTTTTTAAATTTTGAATTTAAAAATGTAAAAACCATCCATAGCTCAAAGACTGAATCTGGCCCTAGGGTCTGTAATTTGCCAACGCCTGTTCTAAAAATATAAAAGTACCAGTTTCAACTCTTACATTGCTTTATAAATTTCAATACGAATGAGAAGGTAGTTCCTACCTGACAGACATTCTTACCAAACAGACCAGGAAGTATAATGTACAATCACTTGCCTATAAGAAATAGTCTGTGAATCCTAATGCGGCCCCAAGATCCAAAACATACCCATTTCCACCTGAAATGACCCATCTACTATTACCTGAAATGGCTCCATTCACATTTCAGTTTTTGCATTAAATAGATTAATTTTTTTAAGAAACCACTTAGAGGGACAGTACATTAAGTCACTAAAACTTTAACAATATTTTCTCAAAAGACTTTTTCTTCACATGGGAATCCTAAACAACATAAGAAAAATGAAAAAAAAAACACCCCCCCAAAAAAAAGAATAAACAGGGTGGTCCTCAGAGAAATTTGGAATATTTCCCAATTCTAGATTAATTATTAAAAATTTTTAAAAAGATTAGAGATGAGACAGCATTATTCTGATTCATCTTCATTTTCACCTAGTTTCCCTACTAAAAACAGAATAAGATAATGGTAGTGCCTACAGACTCTGGAGTCTGAATCTAGTGCTCACCAGCTGTAAAACCTTGGGTAAGTCATTTAACCTCAGTGAGCCTCAGTCTAATTATATATTAAAAAAAATCTACCTTTGGATAAGATCTGACATAAGGATTAAATGACATAAATAGATGAAGAACACTTGAATAGTATTGGCACACAGAAGATTCTCAACAAGTGGTAGCAGTGACTTTTTTAACAGTTCTCAAATTTTAATGCAAAGAACATATATAGAATTTGTTAAAAATTTACACTTCTATCCTTAAAGATTTTGACTCAAAAGTTCTTGTGGGTGCCTAGGAATCTGTATATTAATGAGAATGTCAGATGATTCTGACATCAGTGATACAGACCATACTTTAAAAAAAATAATGTCCTACAGTATGGTGGTTACCAGGTAGAAAGGGGAGAGGGAGAAAAGGGTAAAAGAGGTCAAATATATGGTGACAGAAGGAGATTTGACGTTGGGTGGTGAACACACAATGCAATACATGATGCATTGTAGAATTGTGCACTTGAAACCAATATAATTTTGTTAACCAATGTCACACCAATAAACAATAAAAATTTTTAAATAAAAATAAATAAAAGTAAAGTTTTAAAATGTCTGTAAAACTAATCAATAGCGTAATAAGTTGAAGAGTAATTATATGATAGGATGTGGGAAAAGATGTGATTAGCTAAAGGGGACTGCCCAGGTATTGGTTACACAGGTATGTTTGCCTTGTCATAATTTATCAAGATACACACTTATGATTTACATACTTTTCTGTAAGTTTTTCATCAATAAAAAAGTAAAAATCGAAAACAGAAACCAAAAGCAAAAAATGAAATAAAACCAGTGCCCTATGTCAGTGGTTCTTATCTCTAACTAAATATTAAACTCATTTAGGGAATATTTAACAAACATCAATGACCAAGCCCCAACTCTCAGAAATTCTGATATAATTGATCTAGGGTAGGGCCCAGCCATCAATGTTTTAGAAGCTTCTCAGATGCGTGTATCCTTCGTCAGTGTTCTGAAACCTTACCACATATCCCTCTTACCTGGAAACATGGTTAAAACAGCAGAGCTGGTACCCCACATCTAGAGTTTATGATTTAATGGGTCTAAGGGAGGGCTTGAGAATTTTTTAATTTCCCTCTCCACTCACTTTCACCCCTGACCTATGGACATTGTCGACTCCCCTTAAGAACTAAATCTCTGAAGGTGGGGCATCTACTCTTATGTGCTCACCTGACACACCCAGGGCCTGGCACACCCAGGGCCTGGCACACCCAGGGGTGTGGGCCGTGGCTCTGCTGGGGCTCTTCTGCGTGTAAAGCAGATGTGCTAACCACTACTCTATGGAGCCACCCTGAGAATTTTCATTTCTAGTTTTCAACTAATGCTGATGCTGCTGGCCCATAGAAAACTGACCATACTTTGAAAACCACTAACCTGTGGCATCAAACCCCTCTTGTCTTTATTCATCTAGTATGTGTCTATCAATAAAGAGTTAATATTCCTCAGACAGTAAAAATCTATAACCCAGGAACTACACTGTATCTTGTTATAGAATACAAGTAGTGCTGACATCAAAACTTTTGGTCAAATTAGCAAACACATTCTTTCACTGAAATGCCCATACACTCTTTAAACATTTTCTGAGCCCCTGCAACATACTAGACACTGAACTGTGTGCAGATGTTACTTTCAAGAAGTTCTCAAAATAGAGCAGCTGAATCTCATACATAAAGAAATGATGTATTCATGCTGATTTTTGATTGTAAGATGCCTCTGGATTAATTCTTGGAATGGTTACCCCTTTCTATAAGTGGAGACATTATGGACACTAGAAGAATCTGGAGTTTCTTGGGAAAGGACTATGGTACTCTCAAAAGAAGGGTGCACACACTTCAGTGTAAACTTAAGAGATTTTTTTTTTCTTGTGTATTTTTAAGTGTTACCAACACATTTTCCCTGGAGGTTCTGGTTATCTTTTACCAGAGAGATTCCATTGTGACAAATCTAATGACAATCTTTAAGATTACTTTACAGTTATAGCCAGAGATAATAATGATACAGAATAATTCTCAATAGCATCACAAGCATAACCCTTGGATCATCACTCAAAACTGAATTGTACCTAAGGACTTTGCTCTGCACATTTTCATTCCCCCATAACCTTTTTTTGTTTACATTACTTAAATTCTATTGGGAAGAAAGGCCTTGATATTGGATTGCAGAGCCCACATGAAACATCTAGGCTATTGCATTTGTCAGCTCTCAAGGCAGGTAGAATAACAGAAGTCCATTTGTAAAGCTTTCTATAGCTCACTAGCAAGAATATAAAGTGACAACTTCAACAAAAAAAAGAAAGAAAAAATAAAAGTTCTTATGAAGTTACATTCACCATGAATTTTCCTACATGTCTAAAGGCTTTTCTATAAAACTGAAAGCTTTGGCTTAGTGTCTGTTAATACTATGGCAATAAAACATCACCTATTATATTTGATGGCTACACTCTTACTTAGTTTTAGAGAAATGAGTTTATACCTTGCATCTCACTATCTTTTTTAACAGAATTAATGCTATAAGAAATCTTATGTAACCTGTCCCAAACCTTATGAAATAATTGGTATCTCAGGCAGACTTAAATCCAAAAATATGTAAAAAGATTATAACACTATGATCAAATGGAGTTTGTCCCAGAAATGAAAGGTTTAACATTAGAAAACCAATCAATGCAGTTCACTATGTTAAAAGAAAAAGGATAAATACAATATCATCATTTCATAAAATGCAGAGAAAATATATGACAAAAATTAAAATCAGTTCATTTTAAAAACTGTCAGTGAACTAGGAATAAAATGGTACTTTTTCAACTGATATATGAAAAACCTATAGTTAACCAACTTAATGGTGAAAGATTGAATATTTTCCCCCTACAATCAAAAACAAGGATTCCTATTCTTATCACTCTTATCCAAGATTTTGCTAAAAGTCCTAGCCAATGTAAACAGTAAAAAAAAAAAAAAAAAAAAAAAAAGAGAGAGAGAAAAAAATTACATAGATGATAGAGGCTCTGTTCATCCCTCTGGCGACCAAATCAAAGTTGCGACGAAAACAAGGAGAAGCAGCAAGGAAAAATTGCCTGGAATTTAGAAGAACAACTCATATAACTAGGGAGAAATCCAAGAAAGCACTCTGCAACCGTAGAAGGTAGAACAGGGAGAGGACGCAGGGCTGCCCAGTCTACAGCAGCTGAGTTAGAAAGAGGCTGTGGCAGCTGCAGACACCTCTTAAAGGGGCCGCGACCGAGTGCATTTCTGCAGTGACAGACCTGCTCGCTCTGAGCACCAGTGCCAATTCAGATGCGCACAAGTGGCACCAGGGACTTACAGGGAGACATTGTCTGAGTGAGGACCAAAGCAGACTCGCTCTGTACAGAAGTACTGGCGGTATCCATGGTTCTCTGTTGAGCCCTCCCCACTTCCAGTGAGGGACACAGTGCCGTCATTGCCATGAGGTCATCAGACTGGATAACAGAGGTCGCTCTGTCCAGAGGATTCCCTGAAACCTCGCCTCCCCCAACTAGTGGCTCCACCCAAACCACATCCAGATGTATCCTCAGCAAATCAGGTGCTCCTTGCTAAGACTTGCACTGGTGAACCTCAGTTTCTGGTGTGGCCTTTAGAGGCAACTATAAGCACAGTATCTGTAAAATTGTAACAGGTGGCCCCAGAGGGGTATAGGCTTGGGCTAAGTTTGGCCTGCAGCTGAACTCTTCTCAGTACTGTGCCACTGGACACCTACCTCACAAATCCACACTAATAAGACTGGGAGACTTAGGAGCTTTGCTTAGTACATAGAAAAAGACACAAAAGGCAGCCAAAATGGGAAAACAAAGAAGCAGCAACCATATGAGAGAAAAGAACAGAGATCCAGATATAATGGAGTCAAGTAATCTAACAGATACAGAGTTCAAAACACTGATTATAAAGATGCTCAATGAACTTTTGGGAAGTGTAGATAAATTCAGTGAGAACTTCAACAAGGAGATAAAAAACATAAAAATGGAAATGGAAATTACAAAAGGAAACCAGTCTGAAATGAAGAACACATTATCTGAGATGAGAAGTATATTAAATGGAATAAACAAAGGAATAAACAAAGTGAATAAAGAAGAGGATCAAATGCCTTATTTAGAGGACAGGAAAGCCAATCAGAACACTAATCAGAATGGGAAGAGATGAGATGCTAAAACTATAAAAATAATTTAAGGAGGATATGGGACAATATTAAGGCTCCAAATATTCGTCTGATTGCCGTAACCGAAGAAAATCAAGATCCTGAGCAGCCGTTTGAAGAAATAATGATGGAAAACTTCCCTAACCTGGTGAAGGAAATGGACATAAAACCCCAGGAAGCTCAGAGAATTCCAAAAATCAGGGCTCCAAAGAGGCCCACACCAAGACACATCATAATTAAAATGCCAAAGGTTAAATACAAAGAAAGAATATTAAAAGCAGCAAGAGAAAAACAGATAGTTACTTATAAGGGAACACCTATAAGACTGGCAGCTGATTTCTCAAAAGAAACTATACAGGACAGAAGGGCTTGGAAAAAAATATTTGACAGGATGAAGACCCAGGATCTACAATCAAGAATACTTTTATCCAGCAAAGCTATCATTTACAATTGAAGGACAGATAAAGTGTTACCCAAACAAAAATAAGCTAAAGGAATTTATCATCACCAAGCCAGTATTACAGGAAATGTTGGAGGGACTTCTTTAAGAAGAAAAAAATACAAAAGTCTCACTTTAGATTAAAAGATGCACACAGACTAAAAGGAAGGGGATGGAAAAACATTGCTTTGATGGAGCTAGAAGGTATTTAAATCAGGTAGAGAAAGAGAAACAGTATATGATTTCACTTACATGTGGAATCTAAGGAATAAAAAGAACAAACTAATCAAAAACAGACTCACAAATATAGTGGACAATTTGGTGTCAGACAGACGGAAGTGGGGTTTGGGAGGCTGGGAGAATGGGGTGAAGGGCTAAAGAAGTACAAATTAGTAGCTGATGGATGATCACGGGGATGGGGAGCACAGCACAGGGAATGCAGTTAGCATTAATATGTTGGCTAGGTGGAGGGTCAGGGGAGGGAGGGTGCAATTCTGGGGATCGTTTTATGAACTATATAGATGTCTAACCAATGTATGGTATACTTGAAACTAAATTTCAAAATAAAAATTAATTAATTAATTAATTTTTTTAAAAAGAAAAGGCATACAAATTAGAAAAAACTAAAATTGTCTTTATTAGTAGACATGAGATGCTCATGTATGTAGAAAATCCTAAGGAATCTAGACAAAAGCTACTAGAAATAATAAATGAATTTAAAAAAGTAATAGGAAACAAGGACAAAACTCAAAAATCTATTTCTATATTCTAAAGAGAAGCAATTCAAATTTAAACTAAAAAACACCACCACTTATAACAGAATCAAAAAATACTAAATACTTAGGGATAAATTTTTTTAATGTGCCCAAGTCCCTACAATGGAAACAGCAAAACAGTACTGAGAAAAAATAAAGACCTAAATAAATAGAGATATATAACTTATATTCATTGTCAGGAGACTCGCTATTGATAAGTAGTTGATTCTCACCAAATAGCTCTATAGATTTTTCATATCAATCAAAATCCCAGCAGACTTAACTGTAGAAATTGACAGAATGATTCTAAAATGTTTATGGTAATATAAAGAACCTAGAATAGCCAAACAATTTGAAAAAGAAGAACAAGGGACCCAAACTGCCTGATTTCTAGACAATATAATGCTACAGTAATCAAAAGAGAGGGTTACTGGCATAAAAATAAACATATAGGTCAAATAAACAGAATAAAGACTGCAGAAAAACACCCATCCATATGTGGTCAATCTATATTCAATAACAAATAGAACTACTGGATATCCACATGGGAAAAAAGTAAACCTCAATCTTTATCTCACTATTCATAAAAATTAATTTCAACTGGATCATAAACCTAAAAATAAAAACAAAACTATATAACAACAAAAAAACAAATGATCCAATCAAAAAATGGGTAGAGGACATACAAATGGCCAACAAATATAAGAAAAGATACTCAACATCACTAGCTATGAGAGAAATGTAAATCAAAATCACAAAATCAGAAAGTATCTCACACCTGTTAGAATAGCTATAATCAACAGAACAAGTAATAACAAATGTTGGAGATGATGCGGAGAAAAAGGAACCCTCATACACTGCTGGTGGGACTGTAAATTGGTACAGCCACTATGGAAAATAGTATGGAGGTTCCTCAAAAAACTAAGAATTGATCTACTATATGATCTAGCAATCCCTCTACTGGGTATTTACCCCAAAGACTTGAAAACTCATATTTGAAAAGATATTTGCACGCTGATGTTCATAGCAGCACTATTCACAGTGGCCAAGACATGGAAGCAACCCAAGCGTCCTATGACAGATGACTGGTTAAAGAAGCTATGGTACATATATACAATGGAATATTACTCAGCCATAAGAAGAGATGAAATACTGCCATTTGTGACAACCTGGATGGACCTCAAGATAATCATGCTAAGCGAAATAAGCCGGACAGAAAAGATTGAAAATCACATGATATCACTTATATGTGGGATATAAACCTAAAAACAACAAATGAACAGGACAGAGACTCAGGGACATGGACAATGAACTAGTGGTTACCCCAGGGTACAGGGTAGGGGAGGAGGGAAGAGGTAGACGGTTAAAGGGGGTCAAATATAGGAGGGTTGGGAGAAAGTGAAATGGGTAAAAGGGATCAAATATATGGTAGCTGAAGGAAACTGGACTCTGGGTGGTAATCACACAGTAGACTATAGAGATGTCAAATTATTATACACCTGATAATTATATAACTGTATTAATCAATGTTACCCCAATAAAATTTTTTAAAAACTACAAATATTCTAGAAGAAAATATTCACAGTATATATATCTGACACACAGGACTTGTAGCAGGCTGTCACTGCCTGGCCATTTCCTGCTGGAACGAGTTCATTCCTGACTGCCCTTCTCCCACCTCTAGGACTCTCCGGCTCACATCTGTTGATTCATGGTTTGCTAATCAACTAATGTTCTTCCTTATCTTTATAGCTGTATAGGAATAACAAGACTATATAAAACTGCCTGTTATGTTAAAATTGGGGCTCAGCCTTTGGGTAGGAATCCACTGAGCCAGAGCCAGCATCAATAAGTGCTGCTTCCTGCTTATAGCGTCGGTGTCCTGTCTCTCCGTTCAAGAATCCTATGACAGACTTATATCTAGAATACATAAGAACTCCTATAACTCAGTAAAAAGAAGACAAATAACCCAGTTAAAATGAACAAAACATTTGAACAGAAATTTTCAAAAAGGAGACTCACTATATAATTCCATTCTCATGAAACTCTAGGAATGACAAATTTGGAGTTGGGAGATGGGGACTGATTTGAGAAGGAGCAGATGGAAATATTCTATATTTTGATTGTATACACATTTAACAAAACATGTGGAAACATTTTATTGTATGCAAATTATACTTCAATCAAGTTAATTTTTAAATTAAAAAGGTAACATTTTTTACATCTCTGAATACATTTTGACACTGTTGGTATAACAGAAGCAATGAATATGAAATAAGAAGAGCTACCATTTATTGTGTTTGCTATGTGTCAGAACCAGCAGTGCTCAGCATTTTAACAGGATTTTTTCATTAAATTTTCCCTTAAAACCAATAGCTTACATTTTATTGCAGGTCCCACTTTACAGATGAGGAAAATAAGACCTTTTCTATAAGCGAAGTGGTTGGCTTTGAAAGTCAGATCCACCTATTTCCAAAGCTCCCATGCTCTCAGGACGGTGCCATGCTTTCCTCCAAAGGAAGAAGACATGTGCCCTCTGGGGAGCACCAAGAGTCATTACAATGAAACGCTCTTAAGATGCCAACAAAGGGGAAAGTTAGTGGATCAGTCTCATGGGCAGACCAGAATAATAAACTATCGAGAAGCTTTTCAAGGATCTCTAATGTCAACAGACCATCAAGTCTGAACTGATGGAGCAGTAAATGTAATTATTGCAGCAGGAAAATTCCAGTTTAAAATACGGATTAATCTCAAAGGTACAAAGGCCTTTGTTATTATTCTTACCTGAGAAGAGAAATTAAATAATTTAAAAAGGGCATACATTTACAGGGAATAAAAAATATACACTATATTCTCAC
This sequence comes from Eidolon dupreanum, assembly GCA_028627145.1. Taxonomy (NCBI): domain Eukaryota; kingdom Metazoa; phylum Chordata; class Mammalia; order Chiroptera; family Pteropodidae; genus Eidolon; species Eidolon dupreanum. The sequence continues at coordinate 49,999,056 of CM053513.1, forward strand.
ACTTTTTCTTGCTCTATTTACCAGAATGCTTGTGTTCCTACCTCACACTGTTTTACAAGTAAAGTCTTTTGATTTTTTAGGAACAAAAAGTATCATATTGAGTAATGGATCCAGCTCCAGAATATAAAGAAGAAATGGAAAACAACCTAATTAATTCTAGAAAAGTGAATACAGCCCTAATAATAAAACCTCACAAAGACAATACAAAAAAACTTTTTTAAAGGGAAGGTGGGGAGGGGAGTACAGAAGAGGAAAGAAGAGAGGAGATGTTAAAATTTTGCACTGACAAATATGAATGAAATTAAAAAATAAAATATTAGCAAATAGAATTCAACAAAATATCATCTAAGGTAACCAAAAAAAAAATTAAACAGAGAAAGTAAGAATGGCTTGGTTATGAGAAATTTATTAACATAAAATGCTATAATAAAAAGCTAAACAAAAATATCCATAAGATAATTACGCATTTAATCATTTGTCCCAACTTGTCATCTATATTTTTATCCTGGTATATGAATACTTGGAAGTTATTGAAATCCCTTCTTTGAATAAGGAAATATATCAATTTATACAAAGGATTAAATATACAGTCATAAAATCATTAAATCAATAAATAAAACTCCCTTAATGCCAAAAAGGCATTTGATGAAATTAACCACCATTCCTGATTTTGTTACTAGCTTAAAAATAGGACAAAAAAAGAGAAAAAAAGGTTTGAAGTAAAACAGACACAGGGTCAAATAAAACCACTATTAACCTCGTGTATACAAAGCACAGTGCCTGGCACCCAACAAATAGAAGCCATTTTTTATATCAAACCAACAACCAATTTATTATATCAAACCAACATGCAGTCTTCTTAATAAAGAAATTCTACAGCAATAATATTAAAATTAAGCACAAAACAAGGAAGCTTTCTATTACCTATATTTCATATTATTTCATATTATTTCTATAAAAAAATAAGTTATGAATGTAATAAAAGAAAATACAAAATTGTTATTATTTGCAGATGAATGACTACCTTGGTATCCAAATAGAGAATTCCAAAAACAAATAGAACTAAGAAAAGAGTTTAGAAAATAGCCAGATATAACATAAATATTTCTTTAAATCAGTAGCATTCCTATTTAGTAGTTTGGTTAAATAATATAATCTTAAAATATATTTTATCTACTGTAGAAATAACAAAAATTAAAAAGGGAAAACTTCCACGAGAAGTATGCATATGATCGAAAAACACAAATCTTTATTTACAGAATAAAATTTAAATAATGAAAATAGGAAAATTATTATAAAAATATCAAAACTTCCAAAACTTATATTTGTATTTAAAATTCTAACAGGATTGTGGAGGAGACTCTTAATATTTTAAAATTCATCTGGAAAAGTAAGCAATCGAGAAGGTCAAATAAAAATGTATAAAAGAGATGTTATTAGTAAGTTACTGAGCTCAACACATTTGAATTCTCAATAACTATATGCTAAATTAACCATAAAATTGTGATAGTTAAAGTCATGTAATACATAAGCAAATAAATAAAAGGCACACATAAATAACTCAGAATTAGACCCTGTCCTACTTTTGGTACCAACTTTTGGTACCTAAAATTGAAAGTATGATACTAGAGTCATCATTAATCAGCAGAGAGAGGAAGAATTATTTAACAAATAATGTTGAGAAAATGAGATAAAAATTTGAAAAACAAACCAACAGAGAAAAAATCTCCAGATGGATCAAAAAGTTAAGCAGTTAAAACTCACAGCATAGAAAAACAATAAAACCTCCAGATGGAGAAGGAATTCCTAAGCTCAAAAGCAATAGGAAGAAGCAAAACGTCAGTAGTCTTTTGCTTCTTCCTATTGCTTTTGAACTTCGGAAGTTAAAAAAAAATCAAAATTAAAAGGCAGAACTGAGAAAAACTTAGCTTATGTAGTAAATAAAGATCATTCTTATTACAACTTACAGGTTTCATATATATCACAACTCTGATAGCCTAATAATATGAACAGACAATCTACAAAAGAGAAGACAACTAACAAACAAACATGGGAAAACTTTCCAATAGAAATCTTAAAACTACAAAATGAAACCACAAGAAAGTGCTTTATTCTCATGCAATTAGCAAGTGCTTTCATGAATAATATTCTACACTGGAACCAGTGTTGTGAACCTGGTACTTTTATACAGATTTCAAACTTTCAGCCTTGTCGAAAATGCAAATGGGCACAACTATTTTGAAAGCAATTTGAAAATATTTTTCGAAGGCCTTAAGTTCATTCATAGCTTTGGAGACAATAATTCCATTTTGAAAAAAAATATCTTAAATAAATATGGGAAAAGCTTTATGTGCAAAGATATTCGTTAATGTAGTATTTCTAATAGCATAAGTTGGTAGAAAAATCTTAAATATCCAATAATAATGAAAAACTTTTAAGTAAACTATGACTATACCCACTCAATGGAATAATAAGCAGGTATTTCAAATAATGAATAAAATCATTAAACACATTATCTCTGAGAAGTAAAGATATAAAAAATTTTCATTTTGCACTTAACAAATTTCTTAAAGTTTGAATTTGTTATATCCTTCCTGTTATAACGAGAAAAAAGATACGAAGATATTTCCATTTTAAAAAAAAAGTTGAAATGATAGTTACAAAGATTACAATAATAACATGGAAACATGCTCATTATCTTTGGGGGAAAAAGGATCTGGAATGCAGTACTTGTAGATGCTAATAGTGGATATGTTTGTTGATGCGAATATGGTGATTGTTTTGCCTGTTTTCCAAATTATGCTTATTGAACTCCACAAACATTTGTTGATATTCTAAGTTAAAGGCCCTCAACTAGGACAAAGATGTACATGGCACTGCCATGTTGTTTATTAATGCACATGAGTTATTTTTGTAATATGCAGGACATTTTCTCCCTGCCAAAGAATTCTCAGAGAAAATAATGTGATGTATCACAAAACAATCTAAGAGTTTATTATTACACAAGTTTTTGTGCTATAAGACTATAATATTCGTTTTTCAAACACATATTAGAAAATACTATTAAGATTTTATAATTTTGGTTTACAATGATAACTTCCAAATACCCAACCACTCTATCAAATATGAAAAAGGAGAAAAGAGAAATAATGTATTTCCTTTGTTTCTCCCAAAAGGTTATGTTCTTGGTGGGGTATAACCTTGTCCATAGTTGGAACAAAAAAGGGTGGCCAAGGAACAAATAGATAAAAGCCAAGGTAGCAGCAGAGAAGAATGGTGAAGTCTCTCTGGATATAATATGTGGGATTCACTGGATGAAATATTAGGGGCAATGATGACACAATTGATACTGTGTCGGCATGGACCCTCCTCCCTGTTGAGCCTTCCCAGGACTATTTCCTCAATGACACATGCTAATAATGTCTGAGTGACATCTCACAACAGGGACATGGCATTCTCAAACTCACTGAAGAAAAGAAATATAAAGAAGTCACTTGGAAGCAGCTACTAAAATTGAACAAAGGGCAGCTTTACTAATGAAAACTATGTCAAACGTCACAGATGAATAAACAAATCATAATGAGAACCTATTTTCTGGAGGAAAGCAGGTCTAGAGTCACGTTCAACATCTTAACGACCAGTAATAAATAGTTACCCGCCTTCTTCAAAAAGAAATCTTCTAATAAGGTAAAAACAGTACAAAAATGCTTAATTGATAAATAAGAAAAGCAAGCACTATGGTAACTACCACAGGAGGCAAATTTGTGTTTTACAAGTGACAGAAATAGACTTCAAAACTCTAAACAGGATTATTAAAAATACTTAAACAATTTGTGTCGGTTTCACAATTACTTTGCTTTATTACCACACTGCGAGCTGATTAGGGGACTGTTATATGTGTTTTTTAACATCAATAAATTTCTAGATATTTAATTTCCGTTAAACATACATTTCTCCAGTACATAATCTAATTAAGGTGGTTAACGATGAGGAGAATAAGACCATTTCATGAGCCGCCTGGAAAGTGAGGTAGGCCGAAAGCACACCAGAGGTATTTCTGAGCCTCCTTCGGCTGCAGGAATGAACAGTAGCTTTCTCAGGGAGGGGAAAGATCCTCTCTCTCCAATTCCTCAGGCAGATTTCTGAAAGCAACAGACTTGCATTTTCTCTGGCTAACGTTATAAATAAAATATTAATCATTATTAACCTTGCCTGAAAAAAAAATAAAAGAATACTCTGCTAGATACCAATCCACATTTTTCCAGGCCAAATTCAGAAGTGTATGCTCTTGAGGAAAATGCTTTGTTCCTTTAACTGAGATTTTTCTGACTCAGATAAAACCCCTAAAGATCTCCAAGGTTGGAAAATGCCTTGAATATCATGAACACCATAGTCAAAGACTTGAATAAAATGTACCTTGTCTACAGCTGCCAACCAAATCAGTGTCTTATATTATTGCCTGTGTGTGTGTGTGTGTGTGTGTGTGTGTGTGTGTCTTAGCTTCTTTGTGAGCAATGCAAGGATTCAAATGTTTAACAACGTCTTTAACTAAAGATTATTTCAACACACAAGGCCCAAAATCCTACGAATTCCAATCCATATGCAGACATTCACTATAAAGCAAAGGATATCACTTAAAAAATATTCACTCCTAAATTACCTTCCCAGCTTTCCATTCATCCAGTAAGTGAAACTATCCTCTGATAATCATGGAGAAACACCAGTGATCACTGGGGACTTATGCTCAATTTACTTAACAATTTGGACGTTGACGCTGACTAGTTCTATCTATAATTGATAAAGAAATTGCTCGTTATTACAGCCCCTCCAGGTGATATTATTCTTTGCACAGCAAAAGTCATTAGGCGGTGTCAGACAGGGTTGACATGTCTGAAATTATACCGCACATTTGCCCACTAATAGCATGTAGTGGTCAATGCATTTTTTTTTCACATCTCTTATTAGGAATGTAAAAAGATGAGCATGCATAAAGAAGTTATACAGAGTGAGCTAAGTTTTCAATCAGCTTCACCAGCACACTAAAGCAACAAGATGACTTAAACTCACATAACGTCATTTATGAGTTTTCTTCAGGGCAGCAGAATTCGAATTCCTTGCCTAGAGCAGGAAACGTTTCACTACCTTCAGTTACCATTATTTTAACCTCTTCAGAATAGATGACTCAGAAAAGACAAAAGCTAAAGTGATAGATTCAGCAGAAAAACATAACTACAAATAAAAGGTTTCTAGTTTAGCAAATAAGAATAATTATTATAATTTACATTAGTATAGTGGTTTATAGTTTACTGTGAACTTTTAAATGTGTTTTTCTGTATGTGAGTCTCACAACAGCCTACTTAAAATAATGTTAGAGAATACTATAACAATGGACTATCATGTAGCCAAGCAAAAGAATGATATTGTAGAACTAATGGCACTGAGATACAGTCACAACATAATGAGTACAAATTTATGGTTTCAAAATGAAATAGATTTCTTGGTCTCTTTTTCATAAAAAAACATATATTCATATATACATATACACAGATATGTACATACATACATACAGAAAAGAATTTGGAAAGCTATCAACCAACTCTGGTCTCTGTATTGTAATTACTACCCTTTCTCTCATTTATTTTATTTTCTGATATATCTGCAATGAACATGTATTATATGTATGATTAATAAAAGATAATCATATATGACAAAAGCAGTGGAGTCATCTTATTTTTTAATGAGTTTTCAGTAAGCTTTAATAATCACAGCTTAATACCAAGGACAAATGGCACCTTAGTTTGAACTGCTTTTAGAAAAGACATTTTTGGAAACAGAATTCAATGAGTCTTAAAATCCATAGTTATATGGTCTACTAGTTCAGAACAATTCAGCACAAAATATACACTGAGTGATGTCTTAGCTCAAATGCTCTAGGAAGCAGAACTTATGGATTAAAATGCTGATAGCTTATTTGGAAGTTGCAAGCCCAGAATGGTTTAGGTGAGAAGAAAGAGAAAAGAGGCGACTAAAGACGCAATGTAATGTGATGCAGTACCACCTCCTGACCACTGACCACCCTCACAATGATCTGCAGAGACACAACAGGTCACTCAGCCAGAGTGTTTGCCTGGTATGAGGGACTTCTCGGCAACTGCCTACAAGAAGTAACCACCCCAGAGAAGTCCAGAGAAGAGAAAAATGACAGCTTATTTACCTAGTTCCTTAATATTTTCAGTGTCCCCTAATCAAGGTCCCTCAGAGACCACCATCCAACCCCTCAGGACCCATTCAGGAGGCCAGGGCCTGTGCCCTCCCTGAGTATCCAAATGCGGAAGTAAAGGGCTGCCGTCATGCTGGTGGGGCTCAGCACCTAGGCTGTGAATGCCAGACAGATCCAGGGCCTCAACTCAGACTCCAGAAAGCAAAGGAACTAGTAAAGGTAGCAGCATCAGGTGGAAGGTGGCTTTTCCAGAAAAAGAAGGTGATTCAAGGACTCTGAGAAGTGATATAAAGGCTTATGTCCAATATAAATGTCTTGCTATATCTTAGAAATAGTTGGCCATTATATTACATCAAATTCCATTAACAGCGTTAACAGCAAAAAAAATCCCCACATCTGTAAACATACAACAGACTGTAAGGGACCCTTTTTACCCATCTGCTTCACTAACATTTCACATGCACGTGAAATGGACATGCTCAGATTAGTGACTATACAGATTATACTTATTCCTGGCACACAAAACATACTTCCTACCCTTTATTCTCCCATTCAGGAAAACACACTAGAACACAAATAGATGTATCTGACATTATTGAAGAAATTATGTTAAATCCATTCTAGTTTTTTAAAATAAGCCATTTACAAACCAGTACCTTTGAGTTTAAAAAAAAAAAATTATTTGCGATTTATCTCACACTGATCACTACACCTTACATGTGGAAATGCTAATTAAAAACCACTATGAGATACCACTTCATATCCATTAGGATGGATACTATAAAAATAAAAATAAAATAAAACAGAAAGTAACAAGTGTTGGTGAGGATATAAAGAAACAGACTTTCGTGCATTGCTGGTGGGAATATGAAATGGGGTAGCTGCTGTGGAAGACAGCATGGCAGTTCTTTAACAAATTAAACATGAAATTACCATATGATATAGCAATTTCACTTCTAGGTATATACCCAAAAGAATTGAAGGCAGGAACTCAACAAGATATTTGTACGCACATGTTCATAGCATCACTATTCCCAAAAGGTAAAAGGTGAAAGCAACCCAAGTATCCATCGATGGATGAATAGATAAAATATGATATATACATACAATGGAATATTTTTATGCATGTATCTTTAAACAAAATCTTTTTTCCAGGTTTATTGAGGTATAATTGACAAATGAAACTATATATTTTACAACACAGCACAATGATTTGATATATACACTGTGAAATGATTACCACATCAAGTTAATTAACACCTCCATCACCTCACATTGTTACCTTTTAATTTTTGTGGTGAGGAAATGGAATATTATATAGCCATAAAAAGGAAAGAAGTTATGACATGTGCTATAACATGAATGAAACTTAAACACATAATGCTAAGTAAAATAAGCTAATCACAAAAGGATAAATGTTGTATTATTCTGTGCTGTTTGCACAACACTGTAGACATACTTAATGCTACTGAACTATACATTTAAGAATGGTTAAAACTGTAAGTTTTATGTTATGTATATTCTACCATAATAACAATAATAAAAAAAATATGCTAACTAAAAACTACTCTTGAACATAGTAAATAATCAATTATGCTTATTGATACAAAATATACAAGTGGAGCATCTGCACAGGTACTAGTGTAATAAGTTGCTCAAAATTACCACAAAACTATGAAACTATAAAAACTATTTAAAAAAACCATTTTAGGCCTAATTTTTACAAAGTCTGAAATGAAAATAAAAAACAGCCTCCCAAAAAAAACCTGAAAGAAATTATTTGCGATGCTCACAGCCATTAAAAAAATTAATATATCCCTTAATACACAAAGAGGTCTTACAAAGTAATAAAGAAAAAGGACATATATACAAAGGAATATTACTCAGCCATAAAAAATAATGAAATCTTACCATTTTGCGACATATGAGTGGATCTAGAGGTTATTATACTAAATGAAATAAGTCAGACAGAGAAAAACAAATACTATATGATTTCACTTATGTGTGAAATCAAAAAACAAAATAAGCAAACAAAACAGAAACAGACTCACAGACACAGAACAAACTGATGGTTGCCAGATGGGAGGGAAGTTGGGGGTCTGGGTGAAAAAGATAAAGGGATTAAGAAGTACAAATTGGTAATTACAAAATAGTCACAGGGATGAAAAGTACAATATAGAAAATATAGTCAATGATATTATAATAAAAAAAAAGAAAAAAGACAAACTCAGAAAAATGTGCAAAAATATGAAAAAGCAATTCACAAAACAAATATAAATGGTCAGTAAATATTTAAAAATAAGCTCAACTTCATCAATAGCCAAAAAAATGCTAATTAAAACAATGTGACAGTTTTTTTTACCATAGGCTTGACAAAATTTTTAAATCAATTTATTTTTCATGGAGATAAGTGGGAGTGAAAATCAATATAATTTTTGTGCACATAAATTGACCTGTATCTATTAAAATTTCAAAATCTACAAATCCGTTGACACCCTCAATTCCACTTATAGAAATCTATCCTAGAAAATACTTGCACCTTTGCACAAGGAATTCTTGTAAGAAAGTTTACTGTAATATTTGTATATAGTCAGAGAAATATGAAAACAATCAAAGTGCCCATCAAGAGAAATATGATTAAACAAATTCTTGCTGAAATCATACCATGAAATATTATGCATCTGTTAAAAAGAATGAGGTATGTGTTAAATGGAAAGATATTTCAAATGTGTTAAGAAAAGATACATAAAAATACATAAAGTATAATTTTCAATAAAAACTACCTGTGTGTGTGTGTGTGTGTGTGTATACACATATAGTGTGTGTGTATCTCACAATAATCTTGACACATATCAAACTGCAAACCATGGACATCTCTGTGGAACGGAGGCATGAATATGAGTGGAGCAGAGTGAGTCACTTACAGACACTATTAGTCAGAAGTTTGTTGGTTGCAAGTGAGAGAAACGTAACTGAAAATCACACAGGGCAAGAAGAAAACATTATAAATCCGGAGCACCTGGCTTCAGACAAGACTGGATCCAAGAACTCATCAGGCTCTGCCATACTCTCCTAGGCTTATCACCCCTTAATTTTGTTCTTCAACTAAACCCTTCCCCCAGGGTAGGTGAAGCAGCCCCTGGAAGCCCAGATGCCCATTCTTGCAAGTGAGCAACACCAGAAGAGAGAGGCTGTCTTTCTCTTTAGCTACCACACAAAAGTCTGAGGAGGAAGTGATTGTTCCAGCTCGAGACACATGTTGAATTAGGGTTTGCATTTAAGAGTATGTGACAGTAAACTCAACTAATATCTGTTTCAACACACAGAGTTTTAGGTTTCTATCTCACACCACAATAAGTTCCCAAAGCAGGCAGCTGCTGGCCTCAGTTCACAGGCACAGCAGTTCTCTCAGGATTCCTTGTGGTCTGAAGGTGGCAACTGCTGCTTGAGCTAACACATCTCTGGGACAGAGCAAGAAGAAAGAAGCAGCAGCATCTGAATCAGGAAAGCAAAGGTTTGCCCAAAACCCTCAGCAGACTTCTGTTTACCTTTTACTGGCAGAATAGGGTCACATGCCTACTCCTACTGCAAAAGTATCTGGAAAAGTTTAGTATTCCAAACTCCACAGCAAAGGAGAGAAAAGGAAGCAGATGTTGAAATGTTGGTAAGTGAACCAATCTAGATAATATTCTACAAATCCCTCCTTCTGACTAATCAATCTCTATGACCAGCCAGGTTCAGGTCTCAATTTTCATCCCTGTGTCAGAGGAGAGCAGTGCTCTGTGACTACCAACCCCAAGGACCATGGGAAAGAGAAGTATTGCTTCTAAAAACACTGATCTTGCCAAAGAAAGGCTGTGAAAAAGCACTGGATAGAAAGCATTAAAGTTACCGCAGTTAATTACAATTATCAATAAAATACACACACATACACACACATGCACATACACAAAGACACACCAACATGTACATATACAAATATATACACACAAACACACATGCACTCAACCACATGCACAGATACCAGCCTGAGAAAAGTTGAAAAGTTAAAACCCATCCAATTAACTGTGTTTATCTTGTAGGGTAGCAGTGTAGAGAACAGGATGACTTTTATTTCTTTATGCAGCTCTGAAAATAGGTGATTTGGGGGGGGACTTTTTTTGTTTTTTACAATATAGTTCAACTAACAAAGATATTTTTAAATAATTAATAATAACTTCAAAACCACATTTTACTAAAGGAGGAATTGGGACTAATCCATTTTTTTTCATTTGATCCTAGAAATTATTATCATGAAGCAATATTTATTAGGAAAGGTATTGAAAAAAAAACTGAGTAAAGAAAGAATCATGAATAATGAAAACTAATCTCTCCCATTTAATTTTCCCTACATCTGTCTAGATGAAATTACACCTACTAAATATTGACTTTGCTTCTAAGGACCTGAAGGCATGTGACATACTTCATTTGACATAGATCACTACATTTAACCTTGGGGTAAAGATGGAGCCAGCATATCTCATTCAATGACACAGAAGAAAGTGATGCATAAAGAGGTGAAGTGATGAATCTGGGCTCAATTGTCACATCATAATTGCCTTATAGATCCCTCTGCCACCTGTGAGGAGGCCTGGGGGACTGGATTCGTTGTGGCTGCTTTATAGCCAGTTTGTCCTCTACCCTAACAGAAAGCATTCTTCAATTAGGGTACTATGAACTTGGATTGGAAAAAATTGCCTTCTTTTTGTTTTTTCCACAAACCTCTAACTTAGGTTCCTTCCATTATAATGTAGGGCACAAACTACAGTAGTATTAGCAGCACCTATGAATTTGTCAGAAATAATGTGAAATCCCAAATATTTTCCTATCATATCACACTGTTACTGATTCCTTGCCATATCATTTATACACATCACTACTTCAAAATTACAGCAATTATTAGACCTACTATATTATGATAACTGAATTTCAATAAAATTTGTTTTCTCTGTAATCCTATGTATTTCTTGTTATGCATTCAAAAGAATTCTTCTAATTGCTAAAAGAATCCAAGGCACATGCACATGCACGCGCGCGCGCACACGCACGCACACACACACACACACACACATACACACAAGAAACACACACAAGATTAAGAACCTTTGCACAGAGTATCTCAAGCATTGGGGCATATGTAGGAGCCTTCAAACACCTCCCTAAGAGCTTTTCAGGATAAGGAAACACATCTTTGTTCCAGATATGCCCTGATGTATGACCACAAAACATCAGACCCATTGTCTGGAGTATATGTTTACCACATGTTACAATGTAACCACATGACAAATCAAGTCTCAAATCCCCATTCAGTGCTTTTCTCCTCTCAGGGGTCTTTCAGGAGAACCCTCTCTATCCAAGAGCATCATCACACTTTGCCTGGGTCACACACGAAGCAACTGCCATTTCTCCAACTTAATCACAGACAGCGCAGCCAATACAGTAGTTCACAGTCAACATTCCAAGACACAATCACTAAAACTAGAAGCCACATAAAAAGGTTAAAACCTATCAATGTTTCCTCTTTAACTGCCAAAACACTCCCTAGCTAGAGAGAAAATTAGGAATATTTCTTCTACTACATCAATTAGCTGTCACTTTGGGTGTTTTCCTATGGGTATTGAAGCCAAGCAGAAATGCTTCTGAATTCCAGCACTTCTATCTACCATGAGTGACCTAAGGTAGATGCCTTCCTGAGCTTTGGATTTTTTGAACTGAACAACCTCAAAGCATTGTTCATTCTTTCATTCATGCACTCATTAATCAACAAATGTCTTTTGAGCATGTGCTATAAGCTATGTCTACCACAATCCTAAACAGACAATATAGAAATGGAAGGAACTTAGGGAAACCCAATATCGGGATATGTGAATACTCTCAAGACAAAAATCCACAAATCGTTCAGAACAGGGTACCCATCTTGTTATATGTCAGAACTCAGTATAAGAGAGATGAGGTTTCCCAGCAGCTCAGGGCAGGTAGGCAGGAAGGCGATCAAGGACACCACAGATGTGCCTGAGAACCAGGTTAGTTCATGGTTACCTGAAACAGACCCAGCCAGCAATGCACATGGGCTGGGTACAATGGAAAGAACATCAGTGGCTGAAACAGAGGTCCACCAAGAAAGACTAAGAGAAGATTCAGGGAGGCTACTCAGCACATGGATGGAGAACAACAGCTATAAATCCAAGGTGGAGAAAGATTCCAGAGGGACATGATAACATTTGTTCAGGACAAAGCAGAGCCTATGTTGCCTATCCTGAAAGCAGAGGCAGTGTTCTGGCTCTTGGGAGAAGGCGTGGCAAGAAGATGACAAGTAAACAGGCACCAGAGCTGACATCCAGAGCAGGTTGCTGATCACACAGGGATGGAGAGGATGTACATGGTACAAAGAAAATGTTGGAACCCAGTAGTCACTGGAGTGTGAAACTGAGGCTAACAATAAAAAAGAGCCAGGGAGTGGGCAAGTGTACCTGAATCCCAGGTTTAGGAAAATGACCAGTGCTAAGTAGAGAGTGATGTACCTGAGACCACATATGTCCTGCCTCAGTGAGGACTATCTCTGAACCTGGGCTAGGATTGGTTGGATATATAGGGGGCTTCAGGTACACCAGCTTCACAGCACTAGAAAAGGTGAAGCGGAGGAAGTGAATGATGAGAGGGGGTTAAGCCAACCAATGGTTCATCTTTAAAATGTGGCCAAGAAAAGATGCAGATGAGGCTCCGTCATCACTTTGCAAGTCCACCTGCTCCCAATCAAGGCCCTTCCTGTCTTGGAAATATCCTGATACCTAAGGGTCTACTGAATCAGGATTTGCCAAGAAAACACATTACTCTGATAACAGTGAAAACTTTCAGAGAAACTCTATGTTAGCGACTAAAAGGTGTTGCCTAAGAACACACTGTGAAGAAACTATCATATCACAGATGAATCCATTTCAAAAAGCAGTTCCTATTACTCAAAATTAGTACAAAAACTCATGGGAAATAAAATAATTTCTTATATCTAGAATAAAGTTGGTGGGGTAAAACATTTGTAAATCCAGATCATGAGTTTGCACTTAAGGCACTCAGTTTGCAACTCTCCCAAAGAAAACTCAAATACCCTGTCCTGACAAACTAACCTTATTTATCATGCAAATTTCTTAATAATTTTACTGTAATCCTTTTACTTAACAGGCCCAAATAGGAGATGTCTTTTAAAGCACTGTGGACTTTATTTTCAAAGAAGAAAATATGTCTAAGTTACAAAAACATGCTTTACTTTGTCATCGGGAAGCACCAGCCCTAAAAAAGACATGTCACTATATTACGAAAGAAGTGGAAAGTAGCAGAAATGAATATGTTTGTATAACACTTCAAAGATTATGATAATTTTTAATTTTTTCAAATTTTTCTTTATTTGTCATTGTCATATCAACTTTCCAAGAATAAATATATTTGAACACCCTTCTTTCTTTGACTTACTTTGAATTAGAAAATTCAACTGGTCTAGCCTTCGATTGACTGTAGCCTGTATTGATGATATCATAACTAAACCCAAATGTTATCTGGACACCTCTACTGATTGTTGGGGTTCTCCTTTACAACACATCTGCCACTAAGGAGTTGCTCTGACTTTGTTGTCGAAAGAATGCTCAAAGCACTTTAGAATAAAAATGCTTTACAAGTTTCGAAAGCCAAAGTTCCTGAAGGTTTCATAACATCTTCCCCTCCCTTCCTGGGACAACTGTACTAAATTGAAGTGACTAAGAGGGATCTCTCTGGGGCTATAAAGGGTGACTTCAGCTGACCATCACACCTGAGAATCCATGGCAGTGACTATTATTTTCCTTTAAAACCACATTTCATCTTATGTCCAGGGAACTATAAACTTCCACAGCCCCCAGGGCTTCCTCCTCCCAACATCAAGTTTGGGCCGAGGCCTAAATTCTATGATCTCTCATAAAAATTTCTATTAGTGCTTTTAAAAATAAAAATCTTTCCAGTAGAGAACAAGTGAATAGGAGCTGATTGCCCAATCAGTAGCTGTACTTGGCATTGACAAATAATGACTACAAAGTTGCTTTCCAATTTTTAATATATAATCAAGGATGCTAAGTGATCACATCTGTTACAGGTTGAATTGTGTCCCACAAAAAGATATGTTGAAGTCTTAACTGTTATGAATATGACCTCATTTGGAAATAAGGTCTTTACAGACATAATCAAGTTAAGATGAGGTTATTAGGGTCGGTCCTAACTCAATATGACTGGTTCCTCATAAAAGGAAAATGCCATGTGGAGACACACAGGAGAATGCCATGTGATGACAGCAGCAGAGACTGAAGTGCCGTGGCTGCAAATCAAGGAACACCAAGGATTACCAGCAAGCCACCAAAAGCCAAGATAAGGCAAGGAAGGATTCCTTTACAGATTTCAGAGGAACGTGGCCCTGCTGACATCTTGATTTCAGACTTCCAGACTCCAGAACAATAAATTCCTGTTGTTTTGAGTCACTGGTTTGTGGTACCTTCTTATGGCAGCTGTAGGAAACTAATATATCTGTGCTTCTTATTGCTAATTTTCATGTCAATGTAAGATTCTTGGTGGACTTTTCCTTAAAAGTAACTCGTTCATTCAACTACTGTAATTGGAGTGATAAAGAACCAACCTCATAAAACGCATAGGTTTACTATTTCAATAAGTATAACAAAAAGTCCCTCTTGCCAGATAAAATATAGGATGACTCATTAAATTTGAATTTCAGATAAACAATTTATAATTTTTTAGTTAAATGTGTTCTATGCATTATCGGGAATGTACTTTACTATAAAACCATTCACTGTTTATCTTAAATTCCAATTTAACTGGGTATCTAATATTTTTATTTGTTAAACCTGGCAGCTCTATATCCCACCGCACTGATGCAAAGCCTGCTTCTGGAATAGCCCATTATTTGCTGTTTGTTTCTAGTCCTTGAGCCAACACGACAAACTACTATGTATTGAATACTACATAGCCTCTCCTTCCTCTTCAGTTTCAAGTTGCTCCAGTTTAATTTGTAGACACTGTTAACAATTATAGATGGATGATGATTGCTGCAGTGAGTTTGCTTTGGGTAAGCACCATGACATCCATACAGCTTTTATAAAATGCTACACAATCAATAAAAAGAAATTAGAACCATCAATTCTATGTGTAAAGATGTAATCAGCTTTCAGGAGCATTTTGAATTTCAATGTTGTGACCAACATAAGAATATAGAAAGAACACAAAAGGTTTTTTTTTTTCCCTCCTCCTCAACACTAATTAATTATTTCTTGTAAAAATGTAATATATCCCTTTATGGATAATGCTGTTATTAAGAGACTTTGTAATCTGCTATTTCTTATCCTCCCTGGACCTCTGCTCCTTCATCTGTAAAATGAAGGAGACGGAAGACAATTTCAGGGCCTTTGTCAGGATTCTGGAGTTAGCTGCAGGCTTAATCGGCCTTTCTCTGTGTACTTCTATTTGCCTCCCCACAACAGGTGACTCACCTCTCATCAACATTCCTCTTCCCTAGGTTTGGGGAATGACTTCCCAAGCAGAATGGAAACCAAAAAAGAAACTATTATTAAATTTGACTGACTACATCAAAAGACTCAATGAACAAAATAAAAAGGAAAAATGACAAATTTTTAAAAATGTGTGTAACACAATATAGAAAAATTTTAGTTATATAAATTATAAAATATAAAAAATATAAAAAATTTAATGCCAAGAAAAATTTTGGCAAAGGACATAATAGGAAATTTATATACTTACACATACAGACACATATACATAAAAAAAAGATAATAAACATATAAAAATATGTTTCATCCATTGATAATTAGAGAAATATAAACTAAAGAAGGCAAGCATAATTTTGCCTATCGAATTGATAAAATTCTTTTAGGAAAACAACCCAATATTAGAAATGTGTACTCTCATACTCTGCTGACAACTATGTAAGATGATATAATCATTTTAGAAATCAATTTAGCAATTTATATCAAAGGCTGTAAAATCTACATTTTGATTCAGCAATTGCATTTCTGGGAATTGTGTTCAAATATCTGCCTTTAAGACCTCACTCACTATATTACTGGTGACAGCAATAATTTGAAAACAATCTAACTTTAGGTTTGATCCAATAAATTATGACACAACCATATGATGGAATACTATGTAGCTATTTAAAAGCATGTGTAGAAGTGTATTTAATAACATGAAACATGTTCGTAATATAGTAAAACCAATCTAAAGCAGCTACCAAGAGTATGATCCCATTGTTCTAAAAGAAAAGATGTATATAAAAATATATAATCCTAGATAAAAGACCACAGGACATATACAAATTAATAATAAACTAATTATTTTTGGACAATGGGACTATGAGCTTTTTTTTCCTCCCTCCTCCTTTCAAAGTTTTCTATAATAATCATGTACTACTTTTTATGTTAAGGAAAAAATAACAAATATTCTATTTTTTTAATTCATCTATCCTGCCTTAAAACATGCCTTTTGCTGGGCTGCAGTAAGTTAATCTACAAAAACAGGCCTATTAACTTACTAGTTTGTAAAACAATGTTTTAACCTAGTGAACTAATGAACTAGTTTGGAATACCTGGTTGCTAGAGGCAGTTATCAGATTAAGCCAAGAGAAGAATTATAGAAAGTAAAGTCAAGTAAGAATGTGGAAGATCCTGTAATAAACAATGTGACTGGAGTCATGGAGAATGAGTCTCCAAAGGAAAGGACAATTTCCAGAAAAGAGAAGTTTTGTCAGTAAAAAATATAATAGACATTCACCATACCATTTAAAGCACAGATGTCTTCAGCGGGCCATTGAACAATTTCTTTGGTGAACTTCCAGTCTGCCTTAGATTGGGTTCCCCAGTACAGTCTGAGGTGGAAAGTTGTATGCAGGAGGACATAAGGGAATGTTCTGGGAAGATATTTCACCTGTAAGGTAGTGAAGAAGGCAAGACTGGGCAGAGGAAGGAGCTGACTGCAATGCGGTTGCAACTGAGATGGACCTCAGCCATCCCACGGAGAGCTCTAGAGCTAGGATGGCCCTCCAGAGTTGCTCCAGAAAGCGGGTAACGGGGGAGGCCTTTGTATACCCACATCACCAAGGAATAGCCCGGGGCAAGGCAGTTCCCTATCGCAGAGGTTCAATCACAATGAAGAACATAGCTATGAGCCTTTGGCAGCCCATATTCCCAGCAGTCTGGGGATAGATGCGCTGGCCCCGAAGAGGGGTCAGGGTGAGCCCCGCGGTATGTCGGTGTAGTAGAACACAGTTAAGCCCAGCCCCATCTCCTTCCCAAAAGCATAGTAAGCATAAATTTTAAATATTTCAAAGGTATAGCTACACACGAAAATATAATAAGCACATTCATGACCCGAAAAAAAAATGTAGTGACAAAGGCTAAAAACATAGAGTGGCTCTGGAATCAAAAACAGGCAATGCTGGCTACAGCATGGGAAAGGGGGTAGTCTGGACCCAAGAGGTGGTGGCATCTAGTACCACTCTATCCACTGGTAAAAGTTAACAGAAGACTTAACCACCCAACATACTCAGGACGACCAAAGGCCCACACTCAGTAGGAGAAAAGGACAGTTACTCACCAAGTAAATAAATCACAACTCCCTGAGGTGTTGGCTGAGAGCAAAGGGAACATGGAATTGGCAGTAGAATAAAGAAGTTATAAACACCAACTCTAATCTTATAGCCAGTTGCATAAGGAGGATTGCAGTAGTACACATATTTTTCTTTAGTTTTCTATTTATGTTTTCCCATTCACCATTTTCCTATTTTATACAAGGAACGTTGATGTGATAAACTTTATAATGTAGTTTTTAGGTTATAGGATATAAAGTTGGAATTCTGATTGAATTAAGAGGTTTGAATATCATGCAGAACCAAAAATGAAAGTGTAGCAATGATAAATACAGTTCTGTAAGCTTGGTCCAATAAAGGGGGGTGGAGGGGCAAATACAGGTGGATATGCTAACTGAAAAGATGCTAGGTATCCCTTTTCTTGGGAGAGAGTGTGTTTCTATTGGACTGAAAGATAGCTACGTCACCTTAGGTGGGAGCATGCTGTTGTTGTTTGGAAATTTAAATATGGGCAAAAGTATATAAATAAATGCTAGCCATATACTATTCCACCCAACAGTTAAACCACAATTTACTGTACCATTCCCCATCCTTTTAGGTTGACACTTATTTCCAGTTCTTGCTATTATAAATTATGTAGTGATAAAACTTTCCATGTTTTGTAATTTTTCAACAGAGTCATAAAATTGCGATCCAAGGACATGTTTCTAATCTTCTCAGCCTTCTACAGCTCTATGGAAGAGTTTCTTTTCTCTTTCAGAGTGGCCAATGAGATTAGGAAAAAAACTGGTGGCACCTTAGGGCCTCAGTATCAATGCCTGTTCATTGGCTTCCCTGACTCTCCACATTAAGATCTTCATACTCTGCAGAGGAGGAGGTAGAGGAGGAGGAAGATCCTTCTCAAGAGGGCTTGTACTCTTTTTTACTCATTCAACAAACCTTTCAAAGAAATTTCTGAATGTTGTGCCCTAACAGTGTTTCTTTAACTAGAAAATAAAATTACAGCACTCTTCTAGAAAGTATATAGGATTTCAGGGCACAACTTTTGTGTATTAGCATCAGTCCTCATTCCATTTTTCTTTCCTTTCCTTTTTTTATTTTGCATCATATTTCACCTATTTCAAATTTCTTTAATCACACTGTATTGTGGGTGCCTAAAATTCTTCCAGGGAGAAAAAAAAAAGAGAGAAAAAGTGAATCTGTATACTTATGACAGCAATTACTGAATGCCCAACTTAGAATAACTTAAACAATAAAGACCTATAATGATTTCAAGTAATAAATCTGAAGACATACCCTTCAAGAATTGGTCAAGCAACTTAGAGGTGTCATCCTGGTCCCAGGCTCTTTCCATCCTTTTACTCTGATATCCTCAATACACTGGATTTTCACCTTCCATGGTCAGTTGTCTCATGGTGGTAAGATGGCTGCAATGACTTTAAATATTACATCCTCACAGCACAATACATAAAACTGAAAGAGGCAAAAAAAGGCCCCCTTGTACAAATCTCTCTAAAAGGGAAAAAAAATCTTTACCAAATGCACCCTACCAAACTTTTCTTATATCTCATTAGCCAGAACTGGGTCACATGGATACCATTAGATGCAAAAACACTGAGAAAATGAGAATTTGGCATTGTCAGCTTCATTCAAGAGAAGTAGGCTTTTCTAGAAGGAAAGAGGTAGTAGGAAATGTGTATTTAGTAGAAAACCAAGTATCTGCTATAGATATAGAATGGACTGGGTTGACAGTGAGTAGATGGGTGAATATATGTATACATACCTACATAAAAATAAAGTCTTTTTTTTAACTTTGAGGCCCAAACTTTTGCTTTCATGGTTTCTATCTATCCCATGACTCACAGACATTCTGCCTTCCTTGCCTTGCCCACTCCCCTGTCTCTCTCACACACGAAGCTTCCAGTAAGCTTCCTGCAACATATTTCCTAATATTTTCATTTCAACAGTCCATGATGCAATATTTAATTGTTCTTTATTTGGAACAAATGACATTAGCCATGTATACTTACATTTCATCTTTAGATGATATACCCTTCTGCTTAAAAACTACCAAACTTGTCTGGAAGTCTAATGAGTCACAATGAATAAGTTACTATACGTGTAATTCAATAATCCATTTAAAAAACCTCCAATACATTAGTCAGATAAAATTATAAAATGTCTACTTATTGATATATAAAACTCCACAATCTACTAAACACTCTCATATTCATTATCTTACTAATCTTCACAATGACCCTGTAAGGTTATTATCATTAGCATTACACAGATGAAGAAACTACTGCTCATTAGAATTAAGTGACCTTGGCTAGTCATAGACAGTAAATGACAGGCTAAGCTTTAACTCACTTATTGAGACACATGACAATTACTTTTAGATTCTACACAAGTAAAAAAGAATCCAGCAATGTCTCATATTTTATTAGATGAATATGTTTTTAAGAATTATGAGATTGTAGGCATATCTGTGGCCCTTAGTAATTTTGTTCTATAAAATTAAGTCCTTTGATAAGTTAAAAGTTCCCAACCAGCAGTATAACAATCAGAAAAGATGATCCAGTAAATCTCTGAGTCTTACCTGAGTAATATCTGAACAAGTACCACTACCACAAGCCTTTTTCTTCCAACCCTTACCCCCAATAATGGTTTTACTCATTCATAAATTCATTCAGAAAATATTTATGAAACATCTTCCATGGGCTAGAAATTTTTAGGGGAAAATATAAAGCAGCAAAAACAGAGTTCTTCCCTAATGCCCAGGTTTTCACTGTCAATAACATTATATCCCTGCCCAGATTACCAAAATTTTATGCAAAGACTAAAAATTGTCAATTTCTAAGGTTTCTTTGTGTACTAAACAGCTGTGGATCTATGACTTCAGATGTGAGAAATCAAATTAAGAGAGTGATTATAAGAAAGAGAGACCTGTAGAGAGAGAAATAATCAGTGAAAGGAAAAGGCAGATGCCAGATGTTAACAGCTTAGTCTCTTCCTATTAGCATTTCCTCAGATAACACATAGCAGTTGAGTGAGGTCCAGATAGAGCCAACACTTCCACAGACCTAAATGTGGCCCCACAATGTCAGTTACATCTCCCTATAGGTCCACTGTGCCCTGCTCACCAGATCAATTCCAGAGCTCAATGTTCGGATCACCGTTTGTATTACAGGACCCATCTGGGACCTTGGGTGCAGCCCTACACTGTGCCTTTGAAATCCCAGATTTCCCAGTAGCAAAGATGGGTGGAGATGGATTTTTATGACGCCAAAAAGCCACTCTGAAGATTAATGACTTATGTTTTGCAAAGTGTTTTTAAATTCCCAGATGAGAGCTGCTCATACAGTCGGCTACTGTATGATTAGCATTTGCTTGCTTTAAAGTGGTTAGTCCCACCATATTTCAAGACCTCAAAAAAGACCCAGATTAAAGGCAATGCCCAGGAGTCTACTGATGGCTTTTAGATTGCACTTCCCCAGAGACTGATGAGCTGACAGAGATAGAATACTCACATTCAGCACCACCTTTACAGAGACACATTGCATCTTCACTTTCAGATGTGGGATCAAGAGCATAAAAGTCACATTTGAACCAACATCTGATGTCTCCCTTGAGGCCATACTGCAGACTGTCACCATGCTGTTCTGTTTCTGGAATGTTTTCAGGCTAATAGCAAAATGATTTTTTATGGGGCTATCAGAGGAGAAAGACTGAGTGGAGCTTTATCTTGCTACTTAGAAAAATAATTAGTAAATAAGTTTGAGTGATAATCACAGAAAATCCAAACTGATTTAATATATGTGGCTTCTAATGATGTGTAAATTGATTAGAAACTATACTTACAATCTGATTATCCTTAGGTAGATCAAAGGCCAGTTTTGGAATTCTATATTGTTGTTGTCTATTTCAAGACTGATTTTTTTGGCAATTGGAGCAATTTCTACTTTAAAAGATAAAAATAAATTACATTGATGCAATAAGGAGAAAATAAAATTACTGTATTGCTTTTCTCCAAATGTTGGAATAATAGAGAAGACTAAAAATAATATACCTTAACCAATCATGGGCAAAAGATATTGGACCATGACCAGCTTAGATCAGTGATTCTCAAAGCATAGTCCTTGAACCATCAGCATCAGTATCATCTCAAAACTTGTTAAGAGTGTCCCACCCAGACATATTGAATCAGATACTCTGGGGTTGGAGCTCAGAAAACTGTTTTAACAAGCCTCCCAGGTGAAGGTGATACATGCTAAAGTTTGAGAACACTGGTTTAGACTTTAACCAGTTCTGATTCGACCTCTAAGGCTAAAGCATCCCTGAGGACACAGGATGAAAAGTGAACATCTAAACAGATTTGGGGCTCTGACAGCAAGAAAGATGTCTGCTAGGAAGTCTCCACAAAAAAACAAACACACACACACACACACACACACACACACACACACACACACACACACCACTTCAGGGGATCAGAGAAGGATTACAGACCGCAAGGGAAGTGACATGTGATTTGGCCAGTAGGATGAGAGAGTTTCATAGGACCAAAAAGGGCATTTCAAAAAGTGAAAACGAATGAGAGAAAGAAGTCATTATAGTTCCCTTAACCCAGAGCCACTTAACTAATTAGGGTTTATTTGTTGCAGATAAAGTAAAAATTCATTTCCTCAAATGTCAATCTAATACATATGAAAACCCCCAACTCCTTCTTTTTCAATTATAAATATGCCTAAAGAGGAATTGTAATTTTAAAGTATTTCAATGTGAAGTAAGCAACTAACTAAACCCCTTAAGATTATTTTTCATATTTAGATTAACTTAGTGAGACCTTGTATTACTCACATATAGTTCCTCTATAATACCTAAGGTATTATCACTACTTTTCTCAAATGGCCAGTACAAGTTTAACAACAATATCTGGGGTCATATTTTTAACTACTGCTTTGTGGTTTTCTAATGTGAATAAGAAAGGAATACCAAAATTTGGCAAATAAGTAAGTTAAAGACAAGTAACAGACTGGGGGGAATATTTGCAATACATAGATTAGGAAAGGAGTTAATATTCATAATACAGAAAGAGCTCCTACCAGCAAAAAGGAAAAACAACTCAATAGAAAAATGAGCATAGGAAACAAGTCATTCATTCATTCAATGACAATTTTATTTGAGATTCAGTTTTCTTCGCATACGAAAGGGCTCATCCTTCCTAGTTGTGTGACCTTGAGCAGTTTATTTAAACTCTCTTTGACTCAGTTTTCCCACCAGCCACAGGCAGATAAGAATAGTACCTACCTCACAGGGTCTTTGTAAGTATTAAAATACATGTAAAGTACAAAAAGCCTCAGAAAATGCTAAATATTGCTATTATTATGTTACATATTACAAGATAAGCACTCTAATAAGCACTAGCAATTCTCAAAAGGAGAAAAAGTAATGTTTTATGTTTCCTATCTCTTTGTTAAAGTTCTCACTGAGTTTACTGAGCACCCTTATAACTGGTGTTTTGAACTCTGCATCTGGTAGATTGCTTGTCTCCATTTTGTTTAGTTCTTTTTCTGGAGCTTTGTTCGTTTGGGACATGTTTCTTTGTGTCCGCATTTTGGCTGCCTCCCTATCTTTGTTTCTATGTATTAGGTAGGGCTGCTCTGTCTCCTGGTCTTAGCAGAGTAGCTTTATGTAGTAGGTGTCCTGTACAGCCTAGTGGTACAGTCTCCCTGGTCACCTGAGCTGGGTGCTCCAGGCATGTCCCTTGTGTGGGTTCTGTATGCCTTCCTATTGTAGTTGAAACTTGATTGCTGTTGGCACATCAGTGAGAGGGATTAATCCTTAGGCTGATTGGTTGTGAGGACTGGCTGTGACTACAGTGGAGGAGCTGTTGTGCAGGGGCTGACCCTATAGAGCAGGATTCACTTTAGCAGGGCTCTGGTGACTACCCAGTCTGCCTTTGAGTGTATCATTTGTGGAGGTGGTTGGGTGGTGAGCTCTGGTGTGGTCTGAAGCTCGCCACCAGGTATATTGGTTCTGGGGCCTCTTGGGAGGGACTCTCTTGCAGCATAACTTCAGCTGCTGTCTGTGCCCTGCACAGAGCCACTTGCTATGAGCTACAAAGTGATCTGCAGATGGTTGCCTCTTGTGCTGGACTTAGAGGTGCTCAGGAAAGGCGAAGCTGTGAACTGAGGCCAGCTGCCAGTAGTGCTGGGCTTGGGGCTGCTTAGCAAGATGTACAGGGAACGCTGAGACCAGATGCTACTTATTTACAGTTTGTGAACCTTTGAGAGATTATAGGAAAGTCAGGAGCATGAGTCAAGACAGGCCATTTGTATGGAAAAGCCACTGGAAGGGACTTGTGTGGGCCTGCAAGTTGGGTGGGGCAGGGTCTCTCATGTGTCACTTCTATTCCAAGAAATACTCACCACTTGGAGGAGAGCCTAGTAAGGAAGCCACCCAATCTACATCAAACTGTGATATGAAAGAGAAATAAACCCTTGTTTATTAAGCCACAGAGATTTTCAGGTTTATCTGTTCCATAGAACGGCTTAACCTAGCCTGATTACTACAGGCTCCATCAGTGACTTTACATTCTACTTAAGACTTAGAATTCAGAGTGTCATTTAAAATAGACAGTTTAAGCCTTCTAAGTTGATCACATTCTTCCTTTTACATAACTATCCACATCTCATCTCCCAAACATATGTAAAAATACACACTACTATTTGGTACCTTTTCATGAGTCCACTAGGCATCCTATCTAATAGATGCTCCTTGCTCAGGGAAGTCTTATGCGCATCCATTCTATTTTATCCTTTCTCTGTAGCATTTAGGAAGTTGAAAACAGAGGATGATGAAGATAACTTGAAAATACAAATTTAAATGATAAGAAAAAGAATGTCACCAGAAGGTTTTATATAAATATATCAGGAGAGTACTCTATTTGTCAGCATTAAAAATCATATCATATCAAACATACCATTTCAAGTGAACATTTTCTTGACTGAAAAAACATCTAGGCACGTACATTATTTCAACTATATGAACTCTGAAAGAATAAAACACTTGAGGTAAGGGTAGAGTAGACATGCAATGAAATGCTTTTGCATTGTATCGTGTCTGGTGCCAACCTGTACATTTTTCCTACCTCTGTCTTCCTGGGCATAATGCATACATTGATCTGACTTTACTTGGGCTGTTCTGGCCCTCAACAAGGATATGCTTAACACTTAGTCATCCTTCCTATTAGAGGCTTAGAGAAGGAGTTGCTAGGATCTCCAATTGCAACATGAGCCCCCTTTACTGACACTCAGACCCAGGATGCCCAAATGACCACTAGTTTCCTGGGTAGACCCTGAATCTATCCTCTTTAAGTTCCTATCATTAAGTTCCTGCTTTTGAGTTTATACAAATTTTTCTTTGGTCCCTATTTCAAGCTATCGTTCCTAAAACTATTCTTTCTAGTCCTGCCCCCCGCCAAAAAAAACTTACCCCCTTAGGTTGGGGCCTGTAATCAAGGATGGTTAATAATACTGAGTATTAACACACCATATGCTAAGCTGCTTTCCTACAGCATCTTTAAATCCCCACAACCATACTTTAAAGTAGGGACTATTATTAGCACACTCTCCAAATGAGGGAACTGAAACCTAAAGATGTTAGGGAACTTGCCCAGAGTTTCCAGACTAGGAAGTGGCAGAGTCACTGCGGTCTGACACTATTTAATTTAAAGAATTAAATGTACCATGGTATAATGGATTTCAAAAAATTAATGTATTGTCCAGAGGCTAGCCAGTAGAAGTGATCATTGGACTGACAGATTGTGTGCTGCCCCTGTACTGTCTAGGGCTTCCTAGGCAGCTGCTTAAGAGAGACCTGAGTGTGTATGTGTGATGGTGGCATGAGAGGGAGAGAAATCAGCCCAGCCAGGAAGGTATTACCCAAGTTAATCCATAAATAGACAGCTCAGATACAAGAGCAGAAGCTAAGGTTAATTTTTCCACCAGTAAATCAAGAAAGACAAATGTAAACTTCACAACTTTTGGTGTTAGCCAAAAGTTTAGGCAAGCTCATCTGAAAACTAAAGGCGTGCTGTGAAAAACAGTATGGAGGATCCTCTAAAACTTAAAAATGAAACTACTATATGTAAATCAAGCCATGATGCTATACACCTTAAACTTGTATGTCAATTACTTATCAATAAAACTGAGGGCGCGCACAAGGGAGCCCTGTTTATGTGATGCCTGAACAGGGAGAACTAGGCTGAGGGAAGAGGATCAGGAGGACTCCTTAAAGGAGTTTCACCTGTTGCTGACCATCTTCTCAGTACTGGATTAATCCAGCCTCATTTCCCCTCCACACTTCCCTCCAGAATCAGTTAAATCAATCTGATCTCTGAAAGGTTATCATTTTAAATCTACACTGTTACATTTGAACAATATGTGAAATTATAATATAGATTTAACATAGGGTTTCAAACCATTCATTGAATAAGAGCACCCTCATCAGGGCACAAAAAATTTATCAAGTTATATTAACAGTGCTAAATTGTCGCTTAGCTCCCAAGGCGAGAAAGTTGTGCAACAGTAAGTGAAAATTATAGAAATATATGCCAGCCATCCCATAATTGCCCCCCAGTCATTTTACCATCTTATCATTTAATAAGGCAATTTCTAGGCAATGTTTTGTGTGTAGGTAGGGAAAAGAACATTAAAGTCAAAATGTTTTAGTTCAAGCTCTAACACTGTGTGACTTCGAGTAAATCCATGAACCTCTCTTAGCCTCCATTTACTCATCTCTAAGATGGGTATAACCGTTACTAAGTCTGCTTCACTAGGATCAAATAAGATTCATCTCAAAAGTACTTTGTAAAATATAAAGCAAAGATAACTATCAGATATTATCAGTATTATCTTTACTGGAATGATATAGATGAAGAACCATTTTATTTAGCAAGATCGAGAAGGTAATGACTAAAAAGACATTTGTTATTTCTGTGAGATAAGTATTCCCTTTTTAAAAAAGTGAATGTGATCCTTAATTACAAGAAAAAAGCACTAGCTTTGCAGAGGTTCTTTGCTACACATAAAGATGTGCACTTCAGACACATCTTAGATGATCTACTTTTTAACTCCTTGTCAAGGATTTGAATCATTTAAATTAGAGGTCAGTATTAACAAAGATTCATTAAATACCGGAGAGGTAGCACCTGCTATGATAGGTATTCAAAAGAGCCCAGTGAAATGCACTGAATTTGTATTTAAATCTTAGATGCGAAGAGGCACCTCAAGAGGTCATCTAATGTAGCTAGTAAGTTTCTCTTCCAGCTCCTGTGTCAGAGAAAGATCTCAAAAGATAAAAATCTGTAAATGACAGACAGTTACCTCTAGGAAGTGTATAGTTCAAGGTGGTACCATCACATCTGTATTGTTCAAAAGTTTTAAATAATGAATACATGTTGCTTTGTCACTTAAGGAAAATGATTTGTTAAAGTCAGTAAACTTTTTTTTTTTTAACTGAAGCTACATAGTTCAAAGCCTCGGTTTCAAAGGACACTGTAGAGATAAGATATATAGCCTAAAGCAAGATTCCAGACTCCTTTGCTTGCATTACACCTACAAAAACTTTGAAAACTGTTTATTTTCTTATGTAGTCTTAAGTGAAACATCCAATGATGCAGGACAGGGCAAATTTCCCCGAGTTGGTAGGGGCAGACTAAGGCCAGCACCAAGAGAAAAGGGTCCTTTGGCGGAAAGTGTAGAAAGAATTCAACACACACGGCACAGCTGGAGTCAAAAGAAAAGTTTATTAGAAAAGGGGTAACACTCCACAGTGGTCTCCTCACAGAGGCAGAGAGAGAGGGGACCAAGAGAGACATGAAAAGACAGTGAGTAGCGGTGGGCCGAGTGTTCAGGGAATTCAGTTTATATAACATTCCTTAGTTCCTGTGAGTTATTGTTTAAAAGACTTTGTTAATCCATTTCCTTTGGTATGGACATACAGTGAGGAAGGGGAAGAATATATGCATGAAAAGGTAAGAACATTAGAGTGAAAGGCCTGTTGGCAGTTCCCAGCCTTTAATCCATAGGTTCCCCATGGTTTTAGCCATAGGGAATGACTCTTGGTTCCTGGTTCCCCTTCACCCGTGTGGTGAATGGGTTGTTAGTAATCCAGAACTGATCTTCCTGTTCTGAAGGTGTCCTCCTGGCTTGGCTACAGGACTGATCAGCATATTACAGTCTCTGAATGTAGCTTGATTAACATTTTTAATTCTCTTGCCTCCTCCCTACATTACAAGTTTTTTCATTATAAACATACTCACAAAGGATATAATTTTGGCATGTTGTAAATATCAATATTTTTAATGTATACAGTTGAATCTGAATATTATAGTAATTTGATATCCGTTTTCACACATTAATAAACAAGCTCTTCTTTAAAAATTCTATAATACTCAACCTTCTCCTTTAATTCTGAACCAGTCAAGGTTTAGTGCAAAAAACAGAAACCACTCAAGGTATTTTAAGCAGAAAGGAATTTAACAGAGAAAATTGGGGTCTTACAAAACCACCAGAGCAAGCTCTAAGTAAGCTTCCAAAAGTCCAGCCTAGGCAAATATTACAGGGATAGAAAGTGGATCCATGGTTTCCTAGGGCTGAGTGGGCGGTCAGGTGGGTAATAAGTAGTTAATAGAGTAGTTTTACTGGAACATGACCCTGTTCATGTATTGTCTATGGCTGCTTTTGCACTACTAGAGAGAGTTGAGTAGTTGCATGCAACAGAGACTACTTAGTCCTTAAAGTCTAAAATATTTACCATCTGACCCTTTAAGAAAAAGTTTGGTAACTTTTAAGAGGGGGTTACCCTTTAATTTCAAGATGCAGTGTTGAACTGTCAGAAATAAACATGTAACTTTTCACCTTCTCTTCCTTCAAATGAAGCTAAATAAGCACCCAGGGCACAGATTGAGACATTGGTGAAAGCAAGTCCTTGCCAATTGTTTCTCACTGAGAAGAATGGTAAAAATACAGAAAATAACTTTGTAGATTGAAGTTTCCCATCATGCTTCTTACAAACTTTAAATATTCTAAATCTAAGATAGATAAACAATAGTTTTATTTTTAAATGGTAATAGTTAAAGTACACTAGAAACTGCAACCTTTGCAACCATTTAAATTCATAACGAAAAATTTTAGATGTCAATTTTAAAACATATGTGGAGTACCTAGCTGTTTTTGTTTTATTGTATTTTTTTAATTTTTAGAGAAAACATGCAAGCAAAAATGTTTAAAGACCCCTGGCCCAAAGAAGAAAGTCATCTTTGATTTTAGCAAGAACCCTAAATGGATATATAACCTCCCCCTCCCCACCTAGAATTATTAAGAGTTAGCTATCTTTCTTTTATTATTACTCATTATTAAGGCACATAGTATCTCTGTTCATTCAGCATGTCACATTATAGAGGTTTCCAGAAGTAAAGGTCTATGTACAAGTTATTCCGGGTATAGATACATAAGTGAAGAGGAAACTAATGTCTATTGAGCATTTATTATTTGCCAGACTCTATATAAATTATCTTATTTCTTATCTTAATTCCTTACAATTACACTGCGAGGCACATGGTATTATATTAATCCCATTTGTTGGCTAAAAAACAAAACTGATACCACCTATTTAGGTAATATACTTACATGCATATGGCTTAGTATGCAGAACTAGAATACAACCCCAAGACTGTTTCACACCAAAGCCTATGTACTTTCTACTCCCTGCACTGCTTGGTTCAGCTTTCTTATACCTCAGGCCTGTATGTATTGAGTCCACAACATGCAAGTATTCTGGTACTTACAGTGATAATACTTAGTTCCTAACAGTCCCTGAGACTTAGTTCCCCTACAATCATCCATTGAGAAAATAGTTAAACTACATAACAACCAATGGTGCACCAGTGCCAGACACTTCAAACAGATGCCAGCACAAAGATAGGTAAAGGGCTACATGGGTTTACCAGGTGAAATCAGCCCTGACTGTACCTAAAACCATAGCGTTTTTAGAACAACTGAAAAGGATAAACCTGCCCAACCACCTCATTTTTCAGCTAAAGAAGCTAAAGACTATGAGATTAACAGTCTGCCAAATGTCACCATGTCAGTTACTGACTGGGCCAGAATAGAACACCAGTCTCCAGAATCTCCTATATTTTAATTTTGATGGGTGTGTGAATGACTGGCATAGTTCTGCTTTCTGTTTTTTAGAATCTAAAAGAACCTGAGGTGGCTTCACACATACAATCTTCAGACCCAGAGTGGTTTCAAATAAGAAATTAAAGGTTCAGAATAAATCTGTGAATTTCTGTAAAATGATTCCAGTTAGGCGAGACAACCCTTGGTTGACCTCACAGATTGCAAGGACCTTATTAGTTTACAATCCCTTATTTTTTCCACCTACAGCACCTGGTCTTTCTAGGTGGTCTCCCATCCAAGTACTAACCAGGCTCAATCCTGCTTAGCTTCCGAGATCAGATAGGATCGGGCTTTTTCAGGGTGGCATGGCCGTAGGTTGATTCCTGTTCTGATACCTGCTCTGCTTCTCTTCCTTTTGTACGTCATCATCCACTACTTGCATTTTACCAGCGAGGAAGACTGCATCTCACGGGGCATATAAAAAATCTGGGGATCTTGTTAAATTGCAGTCTGATTCAGTAGGTCTGGGGTGAGGGCCAAGATTCTGCATTTTTAACAAGATCCTAAGTGATGCCAGTGTTGCTCATCAGCAGACCTCACATTAAGTAGGAAGAATTTAAACTACATTGTATGAGGAGTGTTGCTTTACAAAAGGAATTTTCTAAATTAAAAAACAGGAAGAAAGACTGGATAGTGTTTAGGATTACCCAAATTAAGATAATCTTTAAAATCAGTACTTCTGAGCACTGACCTCTAACAAGTAAGCAAGCAGCTTCATCTGAAGTTTTGGGAAATAAATTAAGCCTCCTTAGCCAAAATACACACACACACACACACACACACACACACACACACACACACACACGTGTGTGTATGTGTATAAAATGAACATACCTACCCTGGATGACATTATCTTTTATACTTTAGTAAAAGTAATGATGCTTCTTAGAATACCCATTAAAAACATATGCTGCATTTTTCTCATGGCTAGCAATTCCTGAGATTGTATTTCTCTTGGCTCATTATTGTTCACCCTGCTTTCGAAAAACAACTCTACCACCAAGTGGACAATACAAAAATTAGTTTATATGATACAATATTCGGGCTTTTTCCAATTCCATTCTCCTACTTCAAAAGTTAGTGAAGGTTTATTAATCCTGGGCTAATTAATAGAGCCCCAGCAGGGCTTACTAAAGATGGACAACCTCAGAAGATCTGTCATATTAAAGAACCATTTTCCAATATCATTTAAACAATGGCACCTGAACAGAAAGACCCTGCTTATCAGAGAATGTATAACAACAGATAAATATTTCCTTCATGGATACCAATGATTATAATGCATGCTTAAAGCAGTTGTCTAACATATGAACTCATGTTAAGTATTAATTCACAACCACAGATATTGAACAATGAAAGCAACACTGTTTTCCTGCTTTTATCTTGGGTTTTTATAATTCTATACCTACTTCAGAAACACGGAAACAAAAACAAGCAACATTACAGAGAAGTACAATATAGTGAGGGAACCACGGCCCTCCTACTGTGGAGATGCTGTTGTGCCCCTCCCTTTGACTCTGGGCTCAGTCATGTAATTTATTTTGAACAGTAGGATATTAGCAGATTTAACAGAAGCAGAGACTTGGAAAGAGCTTGCTTGCTTGAATTTATTTGTTCTTGCTCCTCTGTTATCACCATGAAAACATGCCCTGGATTGCCTTCTATCTTTATTTATAGAATTTGTATTTAGGATTTTTATTCCTATAAATTTCACTCTAAGGACTGTTTTAGCTGCACCCTATATTTTGGCATGTTGTATTTTCATTTTCATTCATGTCTAATATGAACAAATTTCTCTTACGATTTCTTCTTTTGATCCATTGGTTATTTTAGGAGTGTACTACTTTTCACATATTTTGAATTTCCCAAAATTTCTTTTAATGATTTCTAATTTTATTAAATTGTGGTTAGGAAACATATTATGTAACTATTTCAGTCCTTTTAAATTTATTGAGGCTTGTTTTATGGCCCAATATATGATCTATCCTGTAGAATGTTCCATGCACACTTAAGAATATGTATTCCGATACTTTGGGATGGAGTTTTCTACAGTTATCTATTAGTCTAGTTGCTGTACAGTGTTATACAATTCTATTTCTTTGTTGATTTTCCTAGTTGTTCTATCTATTATTAAAAGTGGGGTATTAAAGTCCCTACTTTTTTTTACTACTTTTTCCTTCAATTCTCTTAATGTTTAGTTCATGTAAGGGGGCTCTATTGTTAGGTGGATAGATGTTTATAACTATGTCTTCCTGATAAACTAACACTTTAGTCATTATAAAACGTCATCTTTGTCTCTAGTAACTTTTTTTTTTGTCTTAGTCTATTTGTCTCACATTATTATAGCTACACCAGCTCTTTGGTTGCTATTTACATAGTATATCTTTTTACATCCTTTTACTTCCAAACTATTTGTGACTTTTAATCTAAAGTGAGTCCCTTGCAGAGAGCATACAGTTAATGTTTTTCAATTCATCCTCCCAAACTATGCCTTTTATTTGGAGCATACAGTCCATTTATATTTAATTTAATTACTGATAAGGCAGGATATATGTCTGCCATTCTGCTATTTGTTCCTCAAATCCTTCAACACTACCTACTTTTGTGTTCAATAAATATTTTCTAATGTACTACTTTAATTCCCTTGTCAATTATTTTAATATATATTTTTGAGTTGTTTTCTTCCTGATGAGTACCATTAACATCTTAATTTATAATAGTCTAGTTCTGATTAATGTCAACTTAATTTCAATAGTATATTTTTAAAAATTGCTCTAAATAGCTCCATTCCCCACCACTCTTCTATGACATTATCATAAATTATATCTGTATATATCATGTGATCAACATAGATTTATAGTTATTGTTTTAGCAGTTATCTTTTCAATCAGGTATGAGGGGAAAAAAGGAATAACAAACAAAAGCTACATCTGTATTACCTTTTACATTTATATATGTGGTTACTTTATTAATATTCTGTATTTCTTCATGTAGATTTGAGTTACTGTACAGTGTTCTTTCATTTAGTTTTTCTTACATTTAGTTTTTCTTACAATTAATTTTTCTGGCCATGTCTTATTTCTCCTTGCCATATATAGAATTCTTGGATGACAAGTTTTCTTTTTTTCTTTCAGCACTTTGAATATGTCATCTAACTGTCTTCTGGCCTCCATGGCTTTTGATGAGAAAGCAACTGTTAATGTTATTGAGGTTCCCATATATGTGATGAGTCTCTTCTCTCCTGCTATTTTCAAGATTCTAGCTTTGCTTTTGGCTTTCAGCAATTTGACTATGATGCATCTAGATGTGGATCTCTTAATTAACCCTATGTAGAGTTCTCAAATATGTAGATGAATGTTTTCCACCAAATTTGTGAAGTTTTTAGCCATTATTTCTTCATGTATTTTTTCAGCCCATTTCTCACTCTCCTCTCCTTTTGAACTTCCATTATGCTTATGTTGGTACATTTGTTGGTGTTCTACTGGTTTGTGAAGCTGTGTTCATCTTTCTTCATTCTTTTTTCTTTCTGTTCTCCAGACTAGATCATACCAATGTATTATCTTCAAGTTCCCTGTTTCTTTTTCTCCCAGTTCAAATCTGCTGTTGAGCTTAGGGCCCTTTCAGGTCTTTCCTAGGCATACTCACAGCTCTTCCATGTACATGGCTTTTTAGATTACCAAGAATATGTTGAAGCTTTCCAAAGCCCCGGTGAGACATTGCATTTCACCAGCTATTCCTTTTAAGCTCTTTTTTAGTCTATTGTTTGCACCAACTGTTAACCATCACCTAAGGCATCTGCAAAGTTAAAAGCTTGCCTATAATTGTTTTTGACAATGCCCCTGTGTGGGGAGAAGTTTTTTAGCACTGCTTGAACTCTGAGTCAGCTCTGTAAGTGAAGTCTTCCAGGTAATCACCAGACAGGTCAGATAAAAACATTTCTATGAGAATGAGGCTTTGAAAGAATTCCAAATACATTCTGCTCTCCGTTGTGGCTGCCGAGGTACCCTAGGAATATGGGCTATTATTTTTTAAGGCTATTGCATAGCTGGAAAGTGGGGGGAAGGGGGGGCTGGGGCAAGTTAAAATGCCACAGAACTCGCTGTTCTTACTAAGATTCAGCCATTTTTCTCGAATAAATGGTCCCTGAGTTACTGCAAACCTTTGGTTAATTTCTGGAGTTCTGAAAAAGTTAATTCTGAAAAATGTTGCTAGTGTTTTCATTGCTCTTATGGAAGGAAAATTTTTTGTAGGTCCTTTTTTCTGCCTTTTTTGCTGACATTCTACCATAATCAAAACCATGGCTAACTACAAAAGCATTTGTAGCCAGACACCAGCGACACACCACGGAAATGAAGAGTTAGGAGCTATGAGGTAATGAAGACATAACAAAGAGCCTGTGTCTTCTGTGAAATTGCCCCATAAAGCTCATTCAGAATATCCACTAATTCCCAACACCTCTTCATCCTCCTTTAATTAAATCTTCTCTTCCTTAAACACCAGCACCAAGATAAATGAGAGTAAGTTAATTCAATCTTATTGATTCTATTTTGTTTAATCACTAGTTACTGTTTCGTTTAATTACTAAAGATTATTTTCTACTATTTCTACTTCAAATACACCTTGACTCAATTACATTCCTATGGAGAAATGTGCTCTACATTCCAAACAATCACCTTAAAACTTTTTAAACCCAACAGATTTTTTAACAAAGAATTGGCTATATGCAATTAATGGCTGAAACTAATTAATTAAGTGGTGTAAGCTGGTGGATTATTGGAGACCTCTGAAGAAAGTAACACTAAAACTGGATTTCGAAGGATGGAAGAGGAATTAGGAAAATGTGAGAAAGATTATATGGCCAAAAGCTTCCAGTCTGGAATCGGCATAATATGACCCCAGATCAGTGAGCAAACTAATTGGCTATGGTGGTGATTAATGTGGGGAGGAGAAGAAGGTTAAAGTCAGGGAGACACTGGAGATGGAGAAGACAACAGAAAACTTTAATAGGCAAAGAATTTTGGATATAATTTGTAGGACTATGGTTCAAACCCATTTTCTCTCCTCCAATACACCTGAGAGATGCAATCACTCCCAAGAAGAGCGGTGACTCATAATTCAAGAGATCGTCAAAGATGGGGATGAGGTAGTAAGAATGGTATTAGAATCTTGGTCAAGGGTGGGCAGTGAGGGACATGAGAGATTTCAGAGAGCCCCACTTGAGATTCTGATATTCTTTCCTTTACCAGTCTTCATGCCTCCACACCTCTCTGAATGGGAACAAAAAGCCAAAGGAAACCTTTGAGGAAAACACTGCCTTTCTGAAACTGTCTCAATGGCTGTATTTCATGGAGTAATTGCCTAATTTCCTAAATGTTAGACAAGTGTATTTCTGTACTTTCCGAAAGGTAATTCATAGGATACTCATTCTACAGATGCCATCTGTTTAAAAGGGTCAGTCCACATAAGTTTGAGAAATCCCACATATCATATCCCCGTCTATCAGACAATTAACTATATTAATTAGCTGACTATATCATCTAAAAACTTCCATAATAGAGAAATCTGTTTGATCTTTTTAACTCAGAGTTTCCACAAACTTATTTGATCACAGATATTATTCTTACATAATACCTATTAATATCCTAGTATTGCACAGAAAAAGATTGAGAAACACCGGTCTATGTAGCTCCTATATGGTTGGGGACATGTCATATGTCATTCTGTACCCGCCACAGATCCTACACAAAACAATAAAATACAGGTATTCAGCAGGAAGTGCCATTGCCCCTACTCTCTAGAAATCCCACTCCCTACAATCCTTTCTGTCTAGCTCTCATTTGCCTCTAAGTTCCTCATGCAGAGAAGAACCTGACCCCAGCCCTGTCTCCCAAATAGCTTTATTCAGTGGGGATGGTAAATCAAGGCTCCTAAGTTCTTCATCTGTTTTCTGAGACCCTCACCAAAGTCAATCCCTTGAATCTGAGTTAAGTAACTAAGCCAGCTAAAAGAGAAACCAGCCTGGAGAACGTGATGGCACTTTTTGGTATTCCTGTGTAATTAACTAGAGGAAAGAGATGGGTCAGGAAAAGTTGCTGAACAAGGGATAAAAGAAAAGATGAGAACCGGCCTGTCTGGGACTGAATGAGTTACAGAAGAGAACAAACAAGGCAGATGAGAATGAAAATGATGTATGACCTTCCTCCCAGCTTTTGTTTCCTTTCTCTATAAATGGCCTTCTAAATTCTTCACCAGAACAGCTGTAGTTGGCTTTCTCCTTCAAAGCTGTGCTCAGTGCTCCCTCTGCTGGCCCTAACATGGCAATTAGATTTAAAACCAATTATAGTATCATGGTAATATTTGAGTGGCCTGCAGTGATGTTTATACATATCCTCCCTTACACTTGTCTACACTTTCTAGCAAAGATGAGAATTCAACTTCTTTTGCATTAGCAACAACAAAAGAAAAGGGAGGTAGAAAGCGGATGGTTAAATTGTTGTACTTTATACTATAAAATGCAGCCACCTCGGTGAACACACAATGCCATATATATAAATTGTAT
The DNA here is from genome assembly GCA_028627145.1 of Eidolon dupreanum. Taxonomy (NCBI): domain Eukaryota; kingdom Metazoa; phylum Chordata; class Mammalia; order Chiroptera; family Pteropodidae; genus Eidolon; species Eidolon dupreanum. The sequence goes on from CM053513.1 coordinate 50,035,751, forward strand.
ACCTGAAACTTACTGGATTTTGTTAACCAATATTACCATAATAAAAAAATAAAAAATAAATAAAATTCCTTGAGGAAAGAAATAAATAAAAATAAAATGCAGCCACCTAAATTGTGTCCATCACTGTGTGAGATGATGGACATAAAAAGATTGGTAATACTTGGCCTCTACTCTCAGGAACTATGCAAGTTAAAGAGAGGAAACCAATATAAATAACACATTTCTCAAAAAGGAAAGATTTTAGAAAATTACTGTTACATGTGCCTTGAATGATGATTCAAATATGTTCACTGAATCCGTAATGAGATACCTCATATAGGCCAGGCTGTGCTTTCTTAAATGTGCATCTTATTGGAGATATTGGGTTACATGACAATATAAACTCATAATGATATTAACAGCCATACATTATGGAACACCTACTGAAAGCCAGTCACAATATGCTTTATGTATGTTAGTTCATTTTATGAATTAGGTTCAGAAGTTAGCCTAAGGAAGAAACTGAGGTTCAGAGATGGCAAGATTACTCAACTAGAAAGTGGCAAGGTCAGCATTTAAGTCCAGGTCTGTTTGGCTTCCCACTACACTACCCGCAATCATTACCCAGTTTCCACAAATATCATGGCTACCTGAGGTTACCCTCCATTTGGCTGCTGAGTATAATGGAAAAGCCTAGTACAATATTCAACAATAGTATCCTACATCATGCTCACAGTGAGCAAAGCACTATATGCTCTGTGAAACTCCTTGCCTTAAGAAGATTACAGTATAATAGAGCAAGGGCTATGTACAAAATAAATTAAACATAGCTAATGATTTTCTACATACCAAAAATGGCCAGTTTGAAAACATAATGGAGAATAAATTCCATTAACAAAAGCAGGCAAAATATCAGAGAAAAAAATATATTTAAAACTTTGTCAAGCCTTTATGAAGAAACTTATAGAGCTTTTACAGGAAGACATAATAAAGAATGACCAGAAAGACAACCTACATTCCTGGATGAAAAGACTCAATATTCTAAATATATTAATTCTCTCCAATTTATTAAATTTAAAGCAATTTAAGCTACTGTTATTCAATCATTGTGATATCAGCTGGGAAATAGGGATATAAATCAACTTTAAAATCCAATTTACATGTATAGAGGATAATTCAGCTATGGTAAAAGTGGCATTTCAAATTTAGTAAGGAGAGGATAGTAAATAAATTGTATGAAACTACTGGCTATACAATGCAGAAAACACAAATTCCTACCTCACAAGAGACACAAAAACAAATTTCAGGTGGATTAAAGATTTAAATATTAAAGCAAACAAAGTAACAGAAGAAAAATAAGGGATAATTTTTATATGGGGCTAGTAAAGGAAGCCTTGCCTAAAATGATCCTAAGGTCCAACATTATAATAAAAAATACTCACATGGTTGACTAGGTAAGAAGCAAATACGTCTGCAAAAGAATAGATACCAAAAACAAAAAGAACATGATAAGCCTCAGAGGAAATATTTGAAAAATATATTGCCAAAGAAAACAACATATTATAAATTTAAAAAAAAAAAAAACGGTTTCAAAAAAATGTGTATGCATGTGTTCATCAATGTTAAATACAAAAAGACATTAAAAAGAAAAGGCAAATATAAATTAGATTATTGCAGTGTTTATTTTCATGAGATAGTAAAAATAGAGAGGTCTTTAATGCTTGAAAGTCTCCAGCTTATGAAATATTTACAAACTCTCTAGTGGCCTGAGAAAGTGGATGATTCATAAATTAGTGACTTTACCTTCTAAGAAGCGAATCTCTAAAAAGCAATGACAGATCTGTTACTCAGTGAAAGTAGTCATGAGGCCTAAGAAATGGACAACGATGAAATGTCCCACTTCACCTTCCCAGGGATCCAGCTTCTCACCACTCTTTCTGCTCTATCCTCAAGGTTTTGTCAAACTATCAAGGGAAAGATGGAAATATCTGTGATGTTTTATATTACCCGCTGTGAGTTTTACTTTCTTTCAGTTATTCCTTTTGCATAAAAATAGAGAACAAAGAAAATGGAGGACAAAGAGGAGGGACAGAAGAAGAAGAGCAGGGAAAGAAAAAAAAAAGATTCTCAACCCTTAATGTTTCAAAATAGATTTTGGAAACTCTCTGAAGAGAGAGTATATGGAAAGAGAAGGTCTGGGACAGCAGAAACCAACATTAATGCCATAAATTAGGAAGAATCCTGGGGTGATAGGAGGTTCCCAACTCAACTTGCTGGAGTTTCCACAGGCAGGAGGGCAGAGAGTCAGAAGGAAGCAATCCAATTAGCCACAGAGTCCCCACTGGGAGGTGATGAGTGATGGACTGCGGTGATGATAAAGACCCTCAGTAAACTGGGGATCCAAGGGCTTCCTTCCCAGGTGAGGTAAGGTCTATGAGCTGCTCTCCACAAGACAACAAAGTGACAGCACAACAGGAGGATGACAGCATTGACTGTTGACCAGAGGCTGGAGACAGCCTCTCAAGGCTCCCAATGTCTCAGAATGGCATGAGGAAGCAGCAAAAAGTTTTCCTCACCCCTAAGAGGGCCATGAAAGTGGCTGAGAAAACCAGAGGGCCTAAAGGAGCCTTGAGATTCTAAGTAGAGAGTATGTGAATTGATGATCAGAGACAGACAAAAAACAAACATTAGCGATGGATGCCACCCTAGAGAGATGTAGATCACAAATAAGATCTCCCCCTCTACCAAGTTCCCCACACACGAAGATGCCACCCCATGTAGAAAGAAGGGGGAGTTCCTGAGTTAACCAAGGAAGCCTAACATTGACTAGATTAATCCTCAGATATCAGGTAAAACAGGGCTTAAAGAAAGAGTTCTGTCATAAATTACGTTTTATATTGCCGTAGGCCTGAATTTGTGGATTGTACAAAGTGAATCCACTACACAGGACTGTTTTAATCACCAGATGAAACTGAGACAGGGGAGGTCCCATATATCCCTCTCCAACTATCAGATACTTGTCATTACTACAGCTCATATCACTTCCCAGTCACTCTCAGCTCCACTATTTACTAAACAGAATGGGCACTGCAATGTGGCCAAGCTTATTCAGCTTATTTCTACTGTGAGCAAGAATATACCAACACATTGCCTCAGAATTAACATATTTAATTTTCCCAAATATAAGTAATGTAAGCACAGCTTTTAATTCAGTCACCCCGCCTATAACACATGGCATTATCTCTAAGCTGATAAGACACATTGACTCAAAATTTCCTTTATATATGCAGGATACATGATTCAACAAGGCATTTTTCTCAAGAGCTGGAGTCCAGACCAGTTTTGCTGATTGTCAAATCCAATTTGATCTCATTGGGTTAATATAAACTCAGTTGACTACCTATCTTCACCTCCTGCCAGGCACCCCAGAAGGGCAGTGATTGTTTTTCCTTTAAAGTTATACATTGAGAGCAAGAAAGTAATTTTCATTAATGTATTTATCACAATAAGAATTGCAATTACCTATCTACTGTATGGTAAGTATTTTGCAGAATTACTTAATTTAAATTTGACCACTATTCCCATTTTATAGATTAGGAAACTGAATCTCAGGTTAAGCTACATTAAAGGCACAGAGTAAATGGCAATGTCTATATCTGAATACAAGTTTGTCTGACTTTACACTCTTCCACAACTCCTTGCTAATGAAAATATATAAGCTTATCTTAAGCTTATGCTTTTCAAAATTCTCGTCAAAGGACTCAAAGACTAGGATAACAAAAGTCATTCTACCACTCTCATCCATCCACTCTACCATGTACCTTTCCTCTGCTACATCTACTTATCTACTTACATTCATTCCCTAAAACCACCTACCTCCCTTCAAGCCTTTAAGAGCGTTCCCTCTGCTTAGACTGTTCTATATCTTCTTCTCATTTGGGAATTCCAACCCATTCCCCAAGTTGGACAGTGACTTTGAAAGCTTCGTCCCCTCTCCCAAGGATTAGCTGCCTCCACTTCAGCTTCTGCAACTTAGTTCCCCTTCCATCACGTATACAATTAGAATTTATCTTCGCTAGAATATGAACTTCTCAAAGTGAGGGACTGGGGCCTACAAATTTGAATGCCTGTTAATCTGAGACACAGAGCATTGTGGGAGTTCAACCAATGCTTACGTTAATTAATAAATTTTATTTGAAAGCAAGGTCTATATTTTACATGTTAGCTTGTGAATGAGTTAGATGTAGGTAAGCACTGTGAAGTAACTGACTCTTAAATGATTTTAGGGATAACCACGAAGAAAGGCTTCACTCACCCAAAGCCAGTTTTACCAGAGACCTCGCGCCCCTCCCCCCACCCCGTCTCAACGCAGGCTCAGCCCAGGCAAGATGACCACGCCTCCCTCCCTGCCACTCAATCGCTCCTCGCGCCTGCGCAGGCACCGCCCCCTCCCGGGGCCCCGCCCTAGTGACCGCCCACAGCTGTAGCGGGCGGTTAGGTCCGGCGGGAACCCTTCCTTCACTGGCCCTCCTACTATGACGATCACCTACAGCTGCATTGCGAATGGCCGAGTGGTCCTTGCGGATCTGGCCTTGACTGGTGGCTCCTATCAGGTACCCTTGGGTCGGCCCCGCCGCCTTTACGCGTGCTCCTCTTCAAGGGTAGCGCCTGCCGAGCCCGCCCCTCTGGACGCGGCGCTGCGGGGCGGACCAGAACAGGCAGTGAGTTGAGACGAGAAGCCCGGCTCCCGCGAGAGGGCACGTCCCCGCTCGCGGCGTGCCTGCGGGGCGGTGAACCCCGGGCGCGAGCCACTCCAGCTCCAGAGCAGCGGAGCCGCACATGCGCCGCCTAGAGGTTAGGTTGGGTGCTGCCCGCGACCCTTTTGGCGACGATTAGCAGTCTTGTCCAATTTGAGACCCCTTTAAAGATTTTCTCTCCCCTGCGGTGAAATGACCACCAGTTCAATACACATTTATTGAGCATGTGTTAGTTGTATGATCCCTGAGTGAAGGTATGGGGGGACACAGCAATGTAGGGAAGACAGCACCTGGAAATGTCGCTTTTATGAGCTCGATGTCCCTTTATTTCCAATGGCTATATACAATGTCCTACAGTGTAAAAAGTATTTCAAGGGCAGTAGGTCGAGATTGTCCCTGTAGTATTCAGAATGAGTGGCTGCTTGCTGACTACAGAGGAGGTGATGTTAGGATGCTTGGCTTAGAAGCCTTATAAGAGTTCTGAGCCAGGCACAAAAAGTGTAATGGGGACTCTGTGCAGAGGAAACAGAACGATGTGTTTGGGGAACCTCAAGAACCTCAGTCACAGGGTCATAGCATGTAGAGGCTAAAGATGAGGTCAGAGAAGTGGGCAGAGAATAGTTAATGAAGTGTCCTATATTAAGTTTGTTATCCTAGAGAAACTGGGAAGCAAATAGAGGAATAGCATGATCTGATTCATCTTCTGGAAAATTTGGTTTCATTACATTCTAGAAGGTGGATTGGAGGGGAGAGAACCAGTTAGGATGATACTGCTACAGTTTATGTAGAAGATATAAGGGCCTGAGCTAAGGCAATAACAGTACAGATTCAAAGGATGGGGCAGATCCTAATAGAGACTTCGTAAAACTAATCCTAAGGAGTTAGTGACCCGTTGAATATGTGGTATAATGGACAGTGATCACACCTAGAATGATTCTTGATTTTCTCCCCCACCTCCCCCCCAGCTTTATTGAGATATAATTGACATGTAACATTGTACATGTTTAAGGTGTACAACATGATAATTTGACAATTTTTTATTAAATGGTATTAAACAAGATAGAAACTATGTGGAGAATCCTGGAGGAGGGAGTCAGAGGAAATGCAGGGGAGGAAAGTAGTTTGGGACAGGTTGAATTTTGTTGCCTGTTGGAAATAGCAAGTCTATTTGTGCATTTATTCCTCCACCAATTCCCAAAAGCTTTAAGTGAGGAAAATGTCCAATAGGTAGCATTCAGAAGATCAGGGCTAACAGTTGAAGATAGTAGAAGTAAGATTGCCCAAGAAAAGTGTAGAAAGCGAGAAGAGAACCAAAAGGCAAAGCACTGTTTAAGAACATAATAGGGAGGTAGGTCACCAACTAAGAGCAGTGGTGTCCTGAAAACCAAAAAAAGAAAGTTACAAGAATGTTTTATGTCCCAAAGAAGTTGAACAAGATCTAAAAGATGCTCATTGGACTCAACAATTAGCAGATGATTGGTATCCTTACATTTAGCAGTTTGGAAGACGTGGTAGAGGCAGAAGGCAGATCGCTTTAGGCCAAGTGGATGGGAGATGAGGAAGAAGGGAGAGTTAAGTTAGACTGTTCTTTCAAGAATTTAGAAAGGGAATGAGATACATTGAAAGCTAAAAGAAGTATGGTCTAAGAAGGGCCTCATTTTTTTAATATAGAGAAAACTTTCACAGGTATGTAGCCTAATGGGAAGATGAGGTTGGAGATACAAGAGGGGAGGAGTCTGTTAATGGAACAAGACCTAAAGATGCACAAAGGGGATGGAATCCAGTGTGGCAGTGGATATGTGAGCCTTGGATTCAAAGAATGCCCTCTTTCTCTTGGGGAAAGGAGAGGTGCGAATATAGAGATACAAAACTTGGTATCCTTCTGGGGCTCTCCTCTTTTCTAGTCCTTTAAATGCTGTGTCTCAGGGTTCTAACTTAAGTCCTCTTTGAATTTGACACATTCATTCCACACTTATGGACACCTTTACTTTCATCACTGCCAAATCCACTTGCAAAATAACTTTCTCCACAGTTAGATTGCCTAATAGAAGTTTAAACATATCATGTCCAGAGCTAAATTCTTTCCTAATTGAGTCCTCTTCATGTACTTTTAGTCTTGCTTAGTAACCTTCCTAAGCCATTGAAACTGGAAACTAGGAGTCAACTTCAATTTTTCCCTCTTATTCACCTTCACAGTTATTCGTGGTCACCAAGTTCTGTTAGTTCTATCTCCTGAATATGTCTTGACTCCATCTCCTAGTTTCTGAACCATGTTGTCATCTAGGCCCTCATTACTTGTCACCAGGATTATTGAAAGTGCCTCCTAACTGATCTGCCAGATTTCAGCCTCTTCCCTCTCAAAACCAGTTCCCTCTCAATTACTGCTGCTCAAGTAATTGTTCCTGAAAGCAAATATGATCATGTCACTCCCCTGCTTAAAATCATTTGGTGGCACCTGATTACATTCAGAGTAAAGCCATACTACTTATCCTGGCACTCAAGGCCCTCCTAAGGCTTTTAGTAGGGCTTTTCCATTATTTTCTTCTTCTCTTCCAGCTATACTGAACTTCATGCTATTCTCCAGTCTCACCAAGGAGGTTTCTTTTCATCTCTTGTTCCCTCTCCCTGGAACCCACTTGTCTCCACTTTTTAGCAGGATAGCCTCTTTTATGCTTTGAGACTTTCCTCAATTCCTCTTTGAAGTCTTCTCTCCAAGGCCGATTTCCATCACTTTACCAAACTACTTACCAGACTGAATTAGAATCTTCTTTTACCTCTCTATCTCTGCAGTGAGACTCCTTCAGGATAGGGGCTGTCTTCATCTCTGTCTTTACATAGCAGCTTCTCAATAAACATTAAGAAGGGAGAGAGACAGAAAGTTGAAGGAGTTCATAAGCCCAACAGCCTCTCTTGATGAAGCATGCAGGAAGATAAGAAAGTGGAAGGGAATGGAGCAGTATGCAATTGGAGGAAAGGTTTAAAGGTTTAGAACAACTGCTATGCAGAAAGCTGACCAGGGAGAAAAAAAAGGATGACAAGGTATTTTAAAGGACAGTTCTATCTGTCTTTCCTCAATGCTAAATATTGCTGTCACAAATATTGTATATTCATTAGAAAAGTATTAGTACCTACCATGAGATCTTAATCATGAGATCAAATCAACTGCTATTATAGGGTCCTAGAGCTGGACAGGATCCTAGAGGTCAGATCCAATTCCTTCATTCTTCATACCAAAGAACAGATCCCAACAATCTCTTTCTGAAGTTGTGCAGCACTTTAATTCCAAAAACAGAGCTAGAGCCCGGTTAATCACTCATTTTATTGCCTCATGTAGCCATTTTCTTTGTTTCAAATTTTGCTATGATTTCACTGAATACTCTAAAAGTGATACTTGGGGAAAGATAGGGGAATATGTTCCAGTGATGATAATAGAGTAACTGAAAGTTTGTGTATTCTCTTAATTTTTCATATTTCTTAGGAATTCTTTTCCTAGAGAATTTTGCCTGGATTTTCCAGGCAATACTAAGAATTTCAAGTTTTATTCTCTACTATTAATAATAAGCTTTAACCTCTCAAAAAGTTTTTATTCTAGTGTCATTTTATGAAAATGGAAAAGTTAATTAGGAATATGGCTATTCAAGGCTTCTTAGGTAACTTTCAGATTCCTTTCACACTTATAAAGTAAATTAATGGGATTCCATACAGTTAACTATATTTAAGGTATTTTGGATAATTTTAACACCTTGCAAATTTTAGCAAAAGAATAAGCTCTATAAGGAACAGGTATAAGAGATCTTAGTAATTATTTGCTTTATAGAAAGAGACCAGTAAATAATAGTGAATAAAATTTTTATCTTAAAAAAGGGGCTTATGGTATTCAGAGAATAAGAGCTGAATACTTTAAATCCATTAATATTTTATTTATAGTTTTAGTGACTGCAGGTCACTGAAAAGATATTCGATTAGATAGTACTTCCCAGCCTTAAAGCCACATATAAGATGTGACTGTAAAAATAAGGCCAATTATCTAGTACAACTTTTATTTGCACACTTATATGTGTATACACAGTATATATAGATTTATGTAATTTTAATATTTTTCTTCATTTGAATATTTCATGATAACTTGCCTGTTACCATGAATTATGAAAACCACCCATTAGTTCTAGTAAACAGTTGTCCCTTAATAAACTAATGAGAGCATAGGTAAGTTTAAGAGAGGAATAATGAAAAACACTACAATCTTCTACAAAGTGAATGCTGACAATTTATTTTTAGGAAACAGCAGCAACAGTGCTTAGACTAGTGCTTCTTAGAGCTGAACCAAAGACCATAATTCAAATGGGAAGGTAAGGTATATTCTAATAAAAATCTACTTTTTAACAATTACCAGTTATTTCCAGTAATAATGACATGAGGAAAAAGTATATTAGTTGCATATACTCTTGATTGAACCTTCAGAAGGGAGAACTTCTATAGGTAAAAGCATAAAATCATTAATGAGAATGATAAACATGAAATTCAAGATAGTTGTTATCTCTGCAAAGGGAAGGGAGAAGAATGAAATTGAGAAAGGGTATACAGGGGGCATTAATTGTATCTGTAACATTTTAACTGGATGCTGGATCTGTAAGTGTTCTTGTTATTCTCCATACTTTTTTGGTATACCCCAAATATTTCATTAATTAAAAAAGGAAACTTCTACTTGAACACATCTTTAATAAGATTACTCTAAGCTTTACTTGGGACATTACATTGTATGGCCTAAAACAGTCTTGAAAACATTTTCCTAGTAAAGGAACAGGTGGGGAATAAGAGAGCTTCCAGTATTTTTAGACTCTTCATTGTCTGAGTAGGTTTGTTGTAACTTTTATATTGTGAAATAAAACAAAATACATATTCAGCCATAACAAAGAATGAAATCTTGCCATCTGCAAAAACATGGCTGACCTTGAGGACATATGCTAAGTGAAATAAGTCAATCAAAGACAAATACTGTATGATCTTAAGTATATGTGGAATCTAAAAAAAAATTCAGGCAGCTCCATAGTGTAGTCGTTAGCAAGTGTGCTTTACACGCAGAAGGTCCTGGGTTCACACCCCAAGTGCACCAGGCCCCGGGTGTGTTCCGTGGAGAGGATGCCCTGCCTTCAGAGATCCAGTTCTTAAGGGGAAATGGCAACATCCATAGGTCAGGGGTGGAAGTGGCAGGAGGGGGGAATGAAAAAGGGGGGAGGGGAAAGTTCACAGACATCGAAAACAGATTAGTGTTTGCCAGAGGCTGAGAAAGGGGTGGAGGGTGTCAAAAAAACTTTTTAAAAATATAAAAACCACACTAGCATTATGAAGTTTTACAAAGTAACACCCCTACTAACTGCAACCGCCACCTAAGCCAAAAAAAAATAGAACACTGCTAGTCACCCAAAAACTTCCCAACATGTGTCCTGTCAATTGACAGCTTCTTCCCTCTCCCCAAAATCAACCACCATTCCAACTTCTATATCAGTCAATTTTCTGGGTTTCTTCATTGCCTCAGCACCTAAATAGGCACCTCAGATATTAGAGCCTAATCCTGCGCCCCCCCTTTTTTTTTAAGCCTACAGCACCCGGCATTCCTAGGTGGTCTCCCATCCAAGTACTAACCAGGCCCAACCCTGCTTAGCTTCCGAGATCAGACGAGATCGTGTGTGTTGAGGGTGGCATGGCCGTAGACCTGCCCATTTTTTAATTTGGTGTTATTTAAATCTCTTTAACCTACATTTTCCTCTTCCATCCCTTTCCTGTTCTTACAATTTCTTGTTGAAGAACCTGTGGAGTTTCCCACAATCTGGGTTTGCTGATTACATATTCAAAATGCAGCTCACAACGTTTCAAACAGCCAGATCAAGAGGTTTGATCTCTCTCTTCAGCAAGAGTATAGGTGTTTTGTCATCAGATGATAGATAACGTCTGTTTATACTTCCTTTTGAAATGCTAGCAGCCATTGATATTCATTGCCTGCACCCTAGAGCCATTAATTTATTGGGGGTTACAAAATGGTAATATTCTAGTTTTGTGTTCACTTATTAGCAGGAATGATTTCAAAAAGAGACACTTTCCCCATCTACAATATGCTTACCTGTATTGTACATCCTAATTTCAATCTTTCGAGGACCTCTTTCCTGAACTCCAAATTTGTATACACTGCTGCCCATTCCATATCTCTGTTGGATGTCTGATAGGCATCTCAAATTTGTGTCTAAAACCAAGACTCCTCCTGCAGTCTTCCTCACATCAACTTTCCGGTTCCTCAAGCCTAAAACATATATGATCCTTGACTTTTGTCTCTTACATTCAAATCCCATCCATCAGCAAATCCTGTTTACTTTTACCTTTTAAATATATCCAAAGTCTGACCACCTCCACCAATACCATAGGAACCACATCACGTCATCTCTTGCTAGAATTACTTCATATAAAGTTAGGTTCATTTTTTTCTTTTTTTTTTAAGGATTATACTCTTAAAATTTGATTTAATGAAATTTTATGATTATGCAGAACATTTATATGATTCCAAAGTCAAATCTACAAAACACATTTCCTTCAAGAAGTCTAACTTTCATTTCTTTCCTGCCCACACTATACTCTTTCTCCCTTTATATAGGTAACCATTTTGAATAAGTTTTTAGTTTATCATTTCCTTTTTCTTTTTTTCTATATGAGACACATACATATATTTGTACTTCCTTATGGTGGTATATGAGAATGATATAGATAAATGGTAGGACATCATACATATTCTCCACCTTTTTGTCAGTTGACAGTATGTGCTAGATATCAGGTTTTCAAGTTTTTTAACATTTAAAGATGGTTTCTGGATGTTACTCACTAATTACGTACTAAGCATAAATTTAAAATATCTCCTTTCACATTCAAATCATATACACAACTTGCAGAGAGGTAGTATAATTAGCAACTCTTTTTCAGCAAACACTCCTCCCAACTTAGAAATAAAAATATTTTCCATTTGGGGATTTTGTTTATGAATCAATGTCATCATTATAAATATTCATAGCATATTGTTTTTGTGATATAATATGAAAGGTTTATATTGATAGGGCACATACTTTAAATTTTCTGCATCTAGAATTCTCTTTTCTACCTTTTTCAGAGATTTCTCATTCTCATGCATATCCAATTTAGCATTTGACTAGGTCTATTGCCTGTTAACCATTTAGATATAGAGTGTTCAGAATAACTCGATTGAAGCCTAGTACCAAGCAACTATTTTTGTTGCCATATCCCTAGGTATTCTGGATTGTTGGGCAGTAAAGATGGAGGCACTTTCCAGGACTCATCTAGCCTCCTAATATGTGACACTGTGAAGGCACTAAAGGTCTAGAAGTCGGAGTGGTCAGGACAAGGTATATTTAGCATGCTATAAGGGAGTTTAATTCCTCCTCCCCAACTCATCCTGTTTTCCAGAATATTTGATATTGGTAGTTTACGGCTTTTAAATTCTAATCTATTGTGTGATAGAAAGCCAAGAAGCACCAAAATTGAATATGCCTACTTTAAAATATAGGGATAGTAAAAATTAGTGAACATTTTCTCTTTGATCAGAATCTTGATTCAGTCTTGGAATATAAGTGACTTCTATCAAAGCCATTTCAAATATACATATTTATTAGGTTATTAGAGTTTTTAAAATTAGTTTCAAGTATACAGAACATTAGTTAGACATTTACATAGTTTATAAAACAGTCCTCCTAATTGCTCCTTCTCTCCTCTGGTTTTCCACCTAGCCAATGTATTAATGCTAACTGCATTCCCTATGCCGTGCTTCCCATCCCTGTGACCATCTATCACCTACTAATTTGTATTTCTTTAACCCTTCACCCCATTCTCCCAGATCCCAAAACCCTCTTCCTTCTACCCATCACCAAACTGTCCTCTATATTTGTGAGTCTGTTTTGATTAGTTTATTCTTTTTGCTCCTTAGATTCTGCATATAAGTGAAATCATATGGTATTTATCTTTCTCTGTCTGACCTAGTTCAGAGTTTTCTTTCTTGTAACTCATTTTTATTTATACAGTTTATTTTAAATACGTATACAAAGTTTATAGTTTTTAATTGAACACAATTTAATTTTTTTAGTATATGAAAGATATTCTAATCTGATTATAAAAGTTATATAGCTTTTATGCTATTAAAGAGAGCATGAAAGCAAAATTAAATTCTCTGCATGTGTACCTAATGTCTTCAATATTATTATGTAAATTAATATACTCTTTTCAAAGCTTTATCTATCATAGTCTCTTTATCGATGGAATCACTTATCTATGTGCCTCAGATAATGCCTTGGATACTATAACACCATCTGCATTTCTTAAAAGTGTAAGTAATTTCTTATACTACTTTAATAATTACCAATAGTTATCCTCCAGTCACATTTATGGATCATGCATATATTTCAGTTGTTTAGTGTAACCAATTTCTTTTATTAACACAACTCAAACTGTAACATATATAGAATCAAGGATTATTAGGCCTAATATTGTCACTCTACAGTTAGGCCTAGACTATTGTTAGAGTCTAGATGCTAGTTAGAGTCTAGATGCTAGTTAGGGTCTAGATGCTAAACACTGTTAGCCATTTAAATTGAATATACTCTAAATTTTTTTTCCTCTGCCATTATGACAGAACATCCCAAGTTCACCACCTTTTCAAAACCAGATGACAGAATTGCTAACCACATAATTTTTCCCACTACTTCTGGGGAATACAACATTTAAATACAAACAATTGTCAGAATTCTTTCTTCAGACTTTGAAATGTCCAGTGCAACCCTATAGGGTTTGAAAAATAATATCATGACATTTAGTTGGGATTGTTTTGTTATCACTGAATGGGTTTTGAAATGGGGCAGGAGAGGAAATAAGCGTTAATTTCAGAAAAAAATATCAGGGACTCCTGTCTTTCCTTGTCTGCAAGAGGTGAACATCTGTTCTTCCTTGCAAGTCCTTAGACATACTAAAGAATTAAGGTAGCACTTGCAGTCTCTTGGTATGAGGGTGTAATCTGTACTGTGGCAGCGGAGAAGATTGGGCAAGCAGTTTGCATAAATACTGCATCTTTAAATAGAAGGGACACCCTGCCACTAAGAACCTAGAAATGTTCTGTTTTCTTTTATTTCAGGTTTCTGCCAGGCTGCTTCAAATAAACATTCACTCTGTAATTCCCCAGTTCAAATTATCTACATAGCTTAAATCTTTTCATTCATTTTCCCAGGTTAGTGATACTTTTCTGAGAAGTCCTTTGAAGTCACAAGATCCTTTTTTTCCTTCAAATGCAGTTACAGATTTTCAACAAGTATTAGGAAAGTATATGGTATGTAACCTCCAACTGTATTCCTAAACATTGTTAGTATTACAGCTGACAATTCAGAGGGGAATTATGAGTTAAGAGCTATAAAGATGAATAAGAACTGAGAACTTCTATCTCTATATGATAAGTAATGATATTCATGATATATTGATAAGTGAATAAAGCAAGCTAGAGAAAATTTGTATGGTATACTGTTATTTATTTACCATTCTTATATGCAGCCATTTAAGAAGTAGGGAATAAATACAAATGTACAGATTTGCTTGCTCATAGAAAAAAAAGGGGGGGGAGGAGTGCAAGAGAAGGACAAGCCAAAAATTTTGCCTGTGTAGGGGTGGGGGGACAGGAATAGAAACTAGACCTCTCTGAATGAAATTTGACTTGGGAACCATGTCTATATTTTACATAATTTTAAAATACTATTAAATATTTAAAACATAGTCCCTGCTAAGTGAAATAAGACAGTCACAAAAGGACAAACATTGTGCAATTCCACTTATATAAGGTACCTAGAGTAGTCAGATCTATAGAAAATAGAATGGTAGTTGCCAGAGCCTGGTGGGAACGGAAGAGGAAGAGTTATTTAATGGGTAGAGTTTCAGTTTGGGGACATGAAAAAAGTTCTGGATATGGATGGTGGTGATGGTTGCACAACAGTGTGAATATACTTAATGCCACTGAACTATACAGTTAAAAAATCATTAAAATTATAAATTTAGTTATGTATATTTTATCATAATAATTTTTTAATTTTAAAAATTAATCCCTAAAACTCAAAGCAAAAAAAAAAACCCAACTGTGTATTGAGTTGATAATGGCTTAAAAGACAGTGAAAATTTATTTCAAGTGACTTTAAAACACAATAATTTAATTGTGTATTCCTAGTGAGATCACACCCTAATGAAAAAAGGACTAAAATAAATATTATGAATTGATCAATAAAACAGAATAGAGAGTCCAGAAATAAATCCATACCTATACGTCACTTAATATATGACAAAGGAGACAAGAATATACAATGAAGTAAAGACAGTCTCTTGAATAAATAGTTCGGGAAAATTGGACAGATACATGCAAAAAAAAAAAAAAAACTGGACCACCTGCGTACACCATATACAATAATAGTTATAAAGTCAAAGAATTAAGTAAAACCTTATAACCTAAATTTTAATTGAAAATTAAATATAAAAAATATGTAATTGAAATGTACCACATGGTATATTTTTTCTTTTAAAAAAAAACATATTTCCATGCTGACTTCAGGACACATGTACTAAAATTGGAACAACACAGAGAAGATTAGCATGGCCCCTGTGCAAAGATGACACACAAATCCGTGAAGCATTCCATGTTCTTATGGACCGACCTAAAGGTTATGCTCAGTGAAATAAGCCAGACAGAGAAAGATAAATACCGTATGATTTCACTTATATATGGAATCTAAGGAGCAAAAAGAACAAACTAAAACAGATTCACAAATACAGAAGACAGTCTGTCAGAGGGGAGGGGGGTTGGGGAGCTGGGGGAAAGGGGTGAAGGGTTAAAGAAGTACAAATTAGTAGTTGATAGATGGTTACGGGGATGGAGAGCACGGCATAGGGAATGCAGTCAGCAATAATAAAATGGCTAGATGTAGAGCCAGAGGAGAGAGTAATCGGGGGTCGTTTCATAAACTGTGTAAATGTCTAACCAATGTACTTGATACTTGAAACTAATAATAAAATAAAATTTAATAAATAAGTAATAAACTTAAAAAAAAAACATGTATAACTCATTAAAGTAAGCTTTAAAAATTACAGCATTATCCTTACTCTTTAACATACCAAACAATAAAATTAACAAAAGAAAAAAAAGTGTTTCCTAGCCTCTCCACTAAAAAACCCAAGAACAATGGCCAATCCAGTAGCAGCATACCCCTCAGTGTATAGATTATAGTTTCTAAATACCATTTTACACTAAAAGGAATCTAATTCCATATATGAGACAGAAAATATATGTCAGAAACATTTTGTCATACCAGAAATAAGAAAGCCATCCAAGTTTATGGTGTGCATGTCAAAAGACTTTAGGAGCCAACCTGAAGAGGCTTCCACTGACCAGTGGTGGAATAATTTGAACATCAAAAAGAATAATAACTGCAGTGGATTGTAACACATCAAATATATTAAATTTGTGAGTCCCTTGATACTGCAAAAGGGGTGGGAGGAATGTCTTCTTAGTCAACTTTGGAAGATACCTCGTCACTCTGAAAACCAACAAATAAAAGGGTCAGGCATGTATTGTGCTTTCCTATATGAACTATCCCTCAAAGGAACCAAATAGTTGATTGAGAAAAGATTTTTTTTTTTTTGGTTTTTATAGAAGTATTCCAGCTAATAAATGAAGAAGAGATGATAAATATCACTATTTTGCAATCCCTAATGAAATAATGGGTATAGGCAATCATCATTAATGACTGACAAAAAATGAAGTGAGAAGCTGATGTTATACTTCATAATGGATGAAACGGGCTCAAAACACCCAAAACCATTCCTAAGGTCACAGTAAGGGTGACAATCAGCCAGCAGTTAACGTGTTTCCTGATGTCACCGAACAAGTAATATACAGCACACATCTGAGCTATGCTTACCCAAGACATCAAACCTGATTATGACTAAACCTTTAGATGTAAGTACCAGCTTACAGGAAGTGGATCAATGACCACATGAAACGATAGCACAGCAATGCAATCAGCAAAATCTAGAATATGAGAAACTCTATTAGACAAATGACTCAATTCCTTCAACAAATAAATTGCGGGGCGGGCAGGGAGTTAAAGAGAACCTATTGATTAAAAGAGACGTAAGACATCAGTATGTAGACTTTGTATCCTGATTCAACAAAACAACTAAAACTATGATTTGTTTTTGATAAATTTCTACACAAACTGGTTATTTGATGATATTAAGGAATTTTTTTAGTTGTAGTGATGATGTTGTAGTTTAAAAAAAAAAAATGAAGCCATATCTTCTAGAGATACAAACTGAAGCATTTACAGACTAAAATAATAGAATATCTGGGATTTGCTTTAAAATAATACATTTGAGAAAGGGGTGGTTGGTAGTAGCATAGATGAAACAAGATTGGCCATGCATTGATAACTTCTGAAACTAGGTAATTAGTACATAGGAGTTCATTATACTATTCACTCCGCTTTTGTATATATTTGAACTTTTCTGTAATAACATTTTAAGTATACCTGTATTAGTTTTCTATTTATGTGTGACGAATTACCACAAAACAGCACATGTTTATTACAGTTCCTGTGGGTTAGGAATCAAGGCATGGCTCAACTGGGTTCTCCGCTCAGGATCTCTCAAGACTGCAGTCAGTGTGTCAGCCAAGCCATGTTCTCACCTGGAAGCTGTAGGGAAGAATCTGCTTCCAGGCTTATTTGAATTGTTCCAGAATTCATTTCCTAGAAGCACTTCTAACCACTTCCGGCTTGGTGCTGGATCAATTCTTGCTCAAATAAACTCTTAAAATTAAAATTTTTTTCTTATAGCTGCATCAGGGATGCAGCTTTTTGCTGGCTGTTGGCTGGAGGACACCTACAGGTCCTTGAAACTGATAGCAGCAGTTCCTTGCCACCCAAGGTGAGCATCTGCAATATGGCTGCATGCTTCTTCAGAGGCCAGCAAAGGAATCTCTCTCACTCTAATCTGCTAAATATTATATAATGTGACATAATCACAGGAGTAACATTCCATCACCTTTGCTTCTACTAGTTAGAAGCAAATCACACTTATGGGGAGGGGAATTTACAAGGATGTGACTTACTGGGGATTACCATAAGGTATGTCCACTACAGTGCCTGACAAAATAACTAAGGATAGGTGCTTTTATATTAAATGTATACATTTTCTTATGAAGAATCCTGCAAATTCAAGACAACCAAAATATATTAATATAGCTCCCTGAAAACTAGTTACTATGTGAAAATATGCACATTTTAAACAGTTAACACATCTGACATCAAAGAAATTTCTGTTTAACATTTAAAAGCTAACCTGGTAAGCTTTAAATATGTAGAAAA
Organism: Eidolon dupreanum; assembly: GCA_028627145.1. Taxonomy (NCBI): domain Eukaryota; kingdom Metazoa; phylum Chordata; class Mammalia; order Chiroptera; family Pteropodidae; genus Eidolon; species Eidolon dupreanum. The sequence continues at coordinate 50,053,929 of CM053513.1, forward strand.
TATCATAAAAGCTTTTAAATTTCTTATACTATAATTAACAAAATGCACACAGTTCAAAAATAAGTTTTGAAAAATTTTTAAATATATGTATGTACCAAATGCCATTGAATGGACTATGAATATATTATCTTAACAAAACAGATGATCTTCTTAGCTTAAAAAAGATTAAGCTTTTTAAAAAGGAGAGAAAAAGACACGGAACAAAAAGAAAGATCAAAGACTAACCATTCATCTTGATTAGATCTGCAAAGACCTTATTACCAAATATGTCATTAAGGAATGGCAAATTAAAGCAACAATGAGATAGCACTGCACATCTATTAGAATGGCCAAAAATTCAAAATACTGACGATACCAAAAGCTGACAAGGATGTGGAGCAATAGAAACTCTCACTGCCAGTGGGAACGCAAAATGGAACAGCCACTTTGGAAGACAGTTTGATAGTTTCTTACAAAACTAAACATACTCTAACAATACAATCCAGCAATCACACTCCTTGGTACTTATCTGAAGGAGGTAAAAACATTTGTCCACACAAAAACCTGCATACGGATGTTATAGCAACTTTATTCATAATTGCCAAAATGTGGAAGCAGCCAAGATGTCTTTTAATACATGATAGATAAGTAAACTGGTACATCCAAACAATGCACTATTTCAGCACTAAATAGAAATGAGCTATTAAGCAATGAAAAGACATGGAGGAACCTCCGGTGTCTATTGCTAAGTGAAAAAGTCCAATCAAAAGGCTGTGTACTGTATGATTCCAAATATATGACATTCTGGAAAAATTATAACTATGGAGACTGTAAATAGACCAGTCTTTGCTAGGGCTTGGGGAGAAGGGAGGCATGATAGTGTGAAGCACAAGTAATTTTAAGGGCAGTGAAACTGTTCTGCCTGATACTGTAATGGTGAATACATGTCATTATACGTTTGTCCAAACCGATTAAATGTACAGTACCAACAGTGAACACTAATGTAAGCTATGGACTTCTGGTGATAATGATACATCAATGTAATGTCATCCATTTTAACAAATTTCCCACTGTAGAGTGGGATATTGATAGTGAAGTAGGCTGTGCATATGCAGGGGATAAAGGGCATGTGGGAACTCTGTACTTTGCACTCAATTTTACTGTGAACCTAACACTGCTCTTTAAGGGAAAAAAAAGTCTAAATAAAAAAACAATCTATACTAAAAAAAAAAAAAAGACATTCCCACTGTGATGAGAACATTGATATATCCCTCTCCCACTAACCCCTTCTTTTTGCAAGATTAAAGTGGGATAAATCAAGGCTCAGTTGATACCTTATGCCAAAAAACAAGTGAGATATGCCTTTGGCACTTTTATTCTAATGTGTACAATATAATAGATTTTATTTATCGAAAATAAAATTTGTATTATATCTCATTCCATATAGATGAAATACAATAAAAATCAAGATAACAGCTCGATATCCACACTGAGGAGTCAAGTAACTGATGTAAAAAATGTTATGTCCCAAAATATTGATAAAATATTGGAAAGCGAAGAACGATTGAATATCTTCACTGACAGAACAGGCGATCTCCAAACAACTGTGAGTGGTGCACACCTGTCTTGATATCCAAACAGTAATCTAAACCATAGGATTAATGCCCTTGAGACAAATCACCAAAAGCAAAATCATACCCTGGGTACTGTGAGATAATCCTATGTCATCACATTATGGCTTTATCAAAAAATTATTGGAATACAACTATTTTTAAAAATTATAAAACAATCCAAATTTTTAAAAAAACATTTAGGAGGTGATTATTTGCATAACAGAAGGATTTATTACATTAAGAAACAGATTAGTCAATAAATAAATTGCAAAAGAAAAAAAGAAGGAAAACTTACCAAAAAAATGGACTTAGAAGGTAAATCAGTTATATGTGTGGTCCTTAATAGATTTTGATTCAAACAAATTTACAACTTTATGAGACAATTAGACATTTGATCTCTGGCAGGATATTAGATTACATTAAGAAATATTAACTTTTTAGGTGTGGTCATGGTATTGTAGTTATGTTTTTAAAGTAGTCATTATTTGTTAGAGATACACACTAAAATATGTATGAATAAAATTATGTAACATCTGAGGTATTTGATTCAGAATAGTTCAGGAGTGGGGGAGAAGAATGGGGTATGAATGAAACAAAATTGTCCATAAATTGATGATTGTTAAAACTGGATGTTGAGGGTTCATTATACTGTTCTGTCACCTTTTGTATATGTTAAAAATTCTCTATTAGAAAATAGTTTTAAAGCAATCACTAAGGATCAATTAGTTCCCTTAGAGCATTTTAAAATTTACTTTTACAGGTCTTTTCTAGAAACACAGCCACAATGTAAAGCAAAGTATACACACTAGACTCACCAAGTTCTATTGATTCTACCTCCTAAATCATTTTTGGTCTTAGCCTCATTTTTTCACTTTTAAAATCAATTTATTAAGGGATTAAGAAGTAAAAATTGGCAGTTACAAAGGGTTGTAAAAGGAATTAGTAATACTATGATAACTATGTATGGTGTCAGATGGGTATTAGACTTATCGGGGTGATTAACTTTGTAAGGTATAGAAATGTCTAACCACTAAGCTGTACACCTAAAACTAATATAATATTGAATGTCAACTGTAATTGAAAGACAAAACAAAACAACAAAAACTATTACATATTATTTATATATAATAAATAACATTCACCCACTTTAAGCATGAGTTTAATGAGTTGTGGTAATTGTCTTCAATTGTGTAACCACATTCAAATTATAAAATAGCTCTTTCATCCTAAAATATTCTTCGTGCTCTTTGCAGTTGACTCTCTCCCCACCCCTAACCCCAGACAACCACTGATTTGCTTTCTGTTACTATAGTGTTGCCTTTTATAGAACTTCATATAAATAGAATTATATAATAGTTTTCTATATTTGACTTCTTTCACTTAGTGTAATGTTTTTCATAGTAACTCATTTTGTTGCATGTGTTCTTTTATTCCTTTTCGTTGCTGAATATTATTCCACGGAATGGCTAAATCTCTTTTCAATCTACTTTCTGCTCATCTTAGTGCCACTCACTATCTCACTCCAAGATCTATTATATCTTGCCTGACTATGGTAATCCCCAGATTTAATTGTTCTCCCTATTTCTAGTTCTACTCTACTCCAGTCATCCTCTACACTGCCACTAGAATATTTATTTAAATGGAAGTATGAGCATTTTCTATAGCCTTCTTAAAACATTCCAGTGGTACACCTTTGTCCACGCAGGGTAGAGTCCAACTTTCTTAACATAACGAGCTTTATTCTGACTATATTGCCAGTCATATGACCCAGATATGCAGTTTATAAATATCAATAAGAAATTGTAGTTCGTAAAATACATGTTACATTATTTCACACCTTTACAGACACTGTCACTCTCTTTTTCCTTGCCCTGGAAAACTTGCACTCATACATCAAAACCCACCTCAAGACTCCTCACCAAGCTGTGTTTATCATTCAACAAATATCTGTTGAAGATCTACTGTCTGCCAGGCTCTATATTAGGCACTAAGAATATAATGATGAATATGATAGCCACAATTCTAACAAACAAGCGGTCAATGTTAGTTAAATAGTATTTATTTGAACAAAGCATTCCCCTACATTATTTTAATAGCAGGAAAAAGATAAGTTCACATCAGTTTATATAATCTACAAAGAAGAATTAATAAAGTAAACCATTATCTAGGATTACAGTTATACTTTATGAGAGTTATAGCATGAGTTCAGATAATCCTGTTCAAGCCATTTAGATTCATTCAATATTCATTAATAAACATTCTATAGGGCCTATTATGTACAAGATATTATGATGGCCATGTTCAGGAGTGAAAGAATAAAATAAGATACACAGTTTAATCTACTGCAGGAGACAGATTTATATAAACCTAACTGCAATATAAAGTATATATTAGTGTCATAATAGATGGATAAAGCATAACAGCCAAACAGTGGAGAACTGATAGTATCTACAGTCTTACAGAGCATTTTGAAATTGCAGACATAAAATTCCACAATTAATATTACCTCAGTCTGTTATATTAGAAAGCATGTATGATATTTAAATACTTTGTGTCTCAGAGCCCATAGTTAGGAATCCTGAGAAAATAAACTCTTTTATTATGAAATATTTATTGCAAGCATGTAAAAAAGTTTTTGGAATAGTTAATCTAATAGCCCTGTAATCATCAATCTGCTTTATCTGGTCTTAATATTTTGCCACATCTGACTTGGCCTTTGTTTTTTAAAGAAATAAAATTATAATTAAAGTCCTCTGTGCACCTTTCCCAAGCCCATTCCACTCCCTCACCATAACCATTATTGTGAATTTGATATGAGTCATTTGTATGCATTTTTTTATTCCTCTGCTATATATGTATAGTTATATATGTATCTATTATTGGTTTGCATCTTTCTGTGACCTGAGTTTTTAATTAAACATTGTTTTTGAAATATTCATTTTGATACACTTCGCTCTGATTTATCAATTTAATTTCTGACGGCATATCATTACTATTTAAAAAAACAGTGTACTTATTCTTTTAATAAACATTAATGTAGACTACAGCTTTTCTTTATTATGAACAGTACTTCATTGAACATCTTTGTACCTGTCTGTCAGTATACTTTTGCAAAAATGTTTATAGGACAGTGGTCTATAAAATTTTTTGATCATGCATATTCAAAAAATAATCTTAAGAATGCATTTAAATATTTATAAATTATATATATTCTTCTATAATAGTTATTTATTAAACATACAAAAATTAGAAATTAAAAGAACGAAGTAAAGATTAAATAAAATATTAAATAATTTGTTTTAAGAAAATTAAAACTTTCCAATTAAAAATATTAATAATATATTTTAATGATAGTCATGTGATAAAAAATCAAATCTGAGTACAAATCTCTAAATCATATTTATCTCTAAATATGATGAAGTACTTAAACTAGAAGCAGAGATCTATCCCCTTTACCATTTTATGTCTGCCTTTGTGTATCATTTTAATTTTTATCTGATTACAAAGCCACATGTCTACTTTTTAGTTTAGTTAAAACTAAATAATATTACTCATAAATTCACTTACCAAGATGCATGTAAACTGCAGGAATTGCAGTACACTATGAGGAAATGAATAAAGGAGTATGCAATGGTCAACTCTTCATCTCTCTACCACGAAACACCTTAACTTTCATAATCTACCATCTTATATACACACCTAGAGGAGGTGTCACCGTCTATCCATATGTTAAGCATTAATACATTTTCATTTCCTTCTTATTTTTTAGATTAAAATAGAGGTTCTAATATTTTTCAGCTCTCCAGTGGATCATCTTATGTAACCCCTTGGGGTGCTTGATGCATTTTGGAACCCTCACTGTATACAAAGAAATGGGATTGCTGGATCTTAAAATGTATGCCCCTTTAAACATTTCTAAATTGCTCTCCAAATTGCTATGCCAGGTTATGCTTCCATCAATAGTATGTTATATGAGTTCCTATTGCTCCACATTCTTTTCATTACTTGAGATTATGAGATTATAAATTTTAACAATTCAGTGGAAGAAAAGTAATTATTGTCTTAATTTGTATTTCCCTAATTTTGAATAACCGTGAGCAGTTTTTATTTATATTAACCATTAGAGTTTCTTCTGTGAATTTTCTTTTGACATACTTTGCCCATTTTGCTAATAGGGTTTTTTATCTTTTTTAATAATTTGTAGTATATAAAACATGAATTTATAACTATTAGAATAAAGAATGAGCATACAGTTCTTCTTCCTAATACGTGGTTGTATAAAATATAAATATGTTCTCTCAGTATGTAGTTTGACTTAATTTTGCATATAGTATCTTTTAGGAAGGAAGTCTTTAACTGTCATATAGACAAATGTATGTCTTGCCCTTCGTGGTTTATGCTTTCTGTGTCTCATTTAAGAATTCCTTCCCTTCCCCAGGTTACAAAGATACTCTTGTCTCATTTATCTAAAAGTTTTAAATTCTGCTTCTTAAACATGGGTCTTTAAAACATGGAATTTTATATTTGCATATAGTGTGAGGTAGAAACCAAATTTTATTATTTTGCATATGAATAACCAGTTGCCCAAACACCATTGACTAGCTCAGCCTTTTCCATTTGGGTTGTAATGCCATCCTTGTCATATGTAATGTTTTCATATGTGAATGGTTTTTATTCTTTTGGTTTTTATATATTTTATTCTACTGGTCTAGTTCTATATCCCTGGACTAGTTTCAGTTACTGTGGTTTATAAGTTTTAATTTTTTATTTTTTGTCTTTATTTTTTGAAAATTGGTGGCTAGGCTTCTTTCTCTTTCAATGAATTTTAGAATGTACATTTCAAGTTTCACACACAAAAAAATTGGAGGGATATTAGCTGTAATTATATTAATGTGGGGAGAATTGACATCTTTAAAATATTATTTCCATCTCTGAACATGCTATGTCCCTTCAGTTTTTTAGGTCTCTTTCAAAATCTTTCAATAGAGTTTCATAAATTTTCCCATACAGATCTTGTAGACCTTTGATGAGATTTATTCCTTGATATCTTACCATTTTTGTTGCTATTGTAAATGATATCTTTTAAACTATATTTTTGAAAAGATTTTTGGTTAACAGGAATACAATCAATACAATCTGCTGCATTCTTTTCTGATAATAGTTTGTCTATGAATTTCTTTGTATTTTCTACATAGAAATTCTATCATATATAAATAATGACTGGATTTTTAAAATCCTTTCCTATATAATTTTGCTTATCTTACAACAGTATCTAGGACCTCCAGTAAAATTTTGAATAGAAATGTTGATATCTGAAATACTTGTTTTATTCTTGATTGAAAATGAATATTTCCAGTGCTTCCCAATTATTAAATTTACATTCAGATTGATTTTAAGATACCTTTTAACATGATATAAAAGTTCCTTTCTATTTCTCATTTGCTAAGAAATTTTATCGTGAAAGAGGATTGAATTTTATCAAATGTTCTTTTCTACATTGAGATAATGACTTTTCTTCTTTAACCTGTTAATATGATGAATTGCACATTAAATGTCTGTATGTGTTGTTGCATTAATATGTTGTTTTATCATTGCTGCCGCAAAGACTGAATTCAGCAATGTATAAAAACTATATATTAAATGTTGTGTGTGGTTATGTTCTCATATAATTTTAGTCTGTCCTCAAGCTTTTTTTTTCCAGTCTTTTCAAAGGACCAAACTTTGGTTTATTTATAATTTTGTTCAAAACTTAATTGATTTCCAACCTCTTTGCTTCTAGTCATTTCCAAGTACTTGTAGCCACATAAAAGTTCTTCTCTAGACATAGTTCTTTGCTTCCTTGTCTTCATGCCTCCCTCTCAATTTAAAGGCAGTATCTTGAGCCATTAGGTTTGGATTGGAAGCTTATACCCTTAAGCTTCAAGGCAGAATCTTTTTTTTTTTAAGGTAAAATTCACATAAATTAACATTTTAACGTATACAATTTAGTAGTATTTAATACATTCACAATATTATTTAGCCATAACTTCTATCTAGTTTGAAAACATTTCCATCACCTCAAAAAGAAACCTCATACTCATTAAGCAATTACTCCCAGCCCCTGGCAACCACTAACATACTTTCTCTCTCTATGGATTTACCTATGCTTCATATTTCATATAAATGGAATTATACAATCTGTGGTGGTGTTTGGCTAATTGTACTTAGCATGACATTGTACCGTGTATCAGGACTTCATTCCTTTTTATGGCTGAATAATATTCCATTGTATGGATATACCACAATTTGTTTATCCACTCATCAGCTGATGGACATTTGGGTTGTTCTGCCTTTTGGCTACTATGAATAATGCTGCTATGAATGTTCTCATACAAGTTTTTGTTTGAATATTTGTTTTCATGTATATACATAAGAATGGAATTGCTGGATCATAGGGTAATTCTATGTTTAATAGTTTAGAGGAACTTCCAAACTATTTTCCACAGTGGTTGAACCATTTTACATTCCCACCAGTAATGTAAGAGGATTCTGGTTTTTCCACATCCTAACACTTCTTTTCCATTTTTTAAAATTATAGCCATTCTACTGGGTATGAAGTGGTATCTCATTTTGATTTGCATTTCCTTAATGACTAATGATGTTGAGTATTTTTTCACATGCTTGTTGGCCATTTGTATATCTTATTTAGAGACAGTCTATTCAAGTTGTTGGCCCATTTTTTAATAGGTTGGGGGGCGGTTTTGTTATTGAGAAAGGGCAGAACCTCAATGGGCATTTGTCATTAAAAAACCTTTTCAATCTTATTTCCTCTTGTTTGGGGTGGGAAAAAACCCATCAACTTTCCAATCTTTCAGTGTTCTACATTTCTTCATCCTCTCTATTGCTTTCCTTTTGCAAACCAATCGTTGCCTTGCTAAATGCAGCCAGTGACAAGAACTCACACTACCATTCTGTTTTCCAACCTTTTTTCCTAAAGTGAAAGACTCAGTAAGTACTTAGTCTTCCTTCCAAATTATCACAGGTGATGTTTTAAAAAATACTCTCCATAGCATAAGTCTTTATCTTTCCAGCCTCTAATATCGGTTTCTTCACTGCCTATCACCTGATGGTTAACCCACGTTTTAGAATTTTGTAATAACATCTCATCCTACTACCAATTTCAGTATTAGGGAAACACTAGCTGTAACAACATACCTCAAGTTTTCAGTGTTTTAAATTCAATAGAGGTTTGTTTTTTTTGGCAAGTTTTTCCATAGGCAGACTTCCATATGGTAATCCAGGAACCCAAGCTTTTTCCATTCTATGACTGCCAATTTCCTTGGGCCTCTGAGTTTTTCAATATCAGGTGGCAGTTAGTTAAACAGGGAGTGAAGGATGCAAAGTTGCTTATAGCCACTTCAGCCCAAAAGTGACACCTATCACTTCTACTCACAATGTATTGGTAAGAATTAGTCTTATAGCTTTGAATAGTTGCAAGGGGTAGAGAGGGGCACAGACGGGGTTGGGTGAGAGGCCTGGGAAGTTGGTTTGTGATTGGAGAGCCTCTTGCCAGCAACAACTCTACATTACGGAAGGGGAATTCAAGTCTTCACTTTATCACATCTGCACTAAAGGAAATTATAAAGGCAGTAGTAGAATGTGAAAAATTATCTCAAAATTCTGAGTTTCAGTGAGAAATAAAGAGTGAAGCAAGTGGTAACAGTGTTGGTAACACTAGATAAATATCGACTACAATGTATATGGTGAGAAGTAGTTGGATTGTCGATTTATTTTGAAGATGGAGCAAACTGCAGTTGGTGATTGGATTGGCTGTGTGGTCATAGAATCAAAGAAGTCTCCAAAGCTTTGAACCTAGTTAACAGGAGGATGGAAATTCTGTATAGTTCCGTCACTCTCTGGTTTGCCCATGGCTTAGCCTGCTGTTACTGTGAGCACTAAAATCCTGAACCTTGGATTACAGAGGCCATCATCATCATCCTCCCAAATCCAGAGGAGCTGAATCATCAGTGCAATTTCTCACTGCTTTCCTAGGTTCCTGCCCCTGTCCTTATTCTCACTTTCTTCCAAGTTCAGCTATGCATTTAAACATTTGCTTCTTATATTTTATCTAGCATTTCTGAGTAGTAATAGTAGCAGGGTTATGTAGTTGTATAATCTACCATATCGCCAGATCTATTGCTTTTTTATTATATGCGTCTCTCGTGGGAAAAAAAGCAACATCTAAATCCCAGAAAAATCATAACAAAAAATATTATGAAAACTTATTTCACTATACTGCCTTACCTTCCAAACAAATCCCATTTTTATGTGTACATTGTATTTTCATGATTATATGGAGAAAAAATTATTTCCTCTTTGAAGCCAGTTGAGTAGAAGCAGCTCAATAAAAGATGAAATGTGAAGTATTTTATAATTTTTCTCACATTATTTTCACACAGCACATAATCACTCTATTTTTGCCTAGCTAAATTAGTTTTCTCCCTCTCTTTTCTCTTGTTCTTTTTCTAAAAGACTCTATTGGATGTTCTTCAAAAGCAGATTCGGTGTTTATCAAAAAGTAGTCCAATAAGCTTTCTTTTAGTTTGCCTACAGATAAGTGTGGATCATGGATTTTAACTTGGCATATTAAACATATACATTTATCTTGATATCCTCTCAAAACTCCAATAAAATGATAGGTAAAACAATAATTAGAGATTTTAATGTATAAAGTACTAGAATAAAAAATGAGAAAAGACAACATAAGAAATATCAATAATTTTGGAAGCTAGAACATAGATTATCAGTAATTATTAGTCTCAATAGAGCAGTAAAAGCTTGAAACTTAAGCTTGTAAGCAGGAGATGACATTAAGATGCAAACTGATCCAGGCCATAGAACCTTGGAAAGGGTCAGAAATTGGAGACACATGGTACTTCTAAAAGAAGACATGCCATTTAGGTCTAGAATGAGGAGACTGGGTATAAAATCTTTAAAAAGAATATGTTACTTGTAGAGCCATGTCCCCACTTTTTACAACCACATTGCTTCTCCTTATCCCTGACAAAGGATTATAAATTTTGTTATCTAAAAGCAGTAGACCAGAGATGTTCTAAACTTAGACACCAGGTGCAGTTGAGGCCCAAGTGACCATTATATTAATATCTGATGGACTAAGTGAAAATGTATCCTGAGTATGGTGACCACTCCCCAACCTCTCTCGTCTGGGAGAACTGACAAGACCAATGGAAAAACAACAGAAAAACCTACAGATACTGACCTACAAATACTGCCGCATTCTCCTAATGAAATGGTCAGGTCCACACCACAGTATCCTACAGTAAAGCCCACCAAGTGACAGCCCTCATTCATAGTTTCCAGTCATTATTTTAGCAAATCAATAACAGATCATGAGAGGAAAGTTTCTATAACTAATATATAAAGAAACAGGGAAAAACCAGAACTCAGGAAAAACATAATGCAGAAGCAAAAAAAGTGTCATTAAAAAAAATTTCTAATGTCTTAAGAATACATCTCCCAAAACAAGAAAAATCTATATAAAAGCAAATTTATAGAGGAAAAAAAAGATCTTTTGGAAATAAACAGTAAATTTAAATTCAATAGAAGCATTATAATGTAAAGTTGAGATCCAACATATGAATAACGGGAGTTTCAGAAAAATAAAATGAAGGAATCAAAGGGGAGAAAATCAGAGTAATACAAGAAAAATTTCTAGAACTAAATGAGTTTTCAGATTCAATGAACAAAAACAAGGACCACAGCAGGACATGTAATTTTGAAATTATATAACATTAAAAAGGAAGAGAAGGTTCTAAAGGCTTTCAGAGAAAGAGAAAAAACAGACTTGGCATTAGAATAGCATCAGATTTCACAATAGCAAGGTATGGGTGTTAAAAGAAAAATGAAGGAATGCTTTCAAAATTCTGAGGGAAAATGATTTCCACTAATTGCTATACCCAATCAAATTACCAATTAAATGTAAAGGTAGAATAAAGACATTTCTAGGCATGTCAGTTCTCAGAAATATACCTCCCACTCACCATTTCTAAGGAAGTTTTGGCAAATATTTTGCACCAATAAGAGGGAATAAATCAAGAAAGAGGAAAATGAGATTAAGAAAACAGAAGGCCCAACACAAGAAATGCATTCCCAGGATATTGGTGAAGAAAGATCCGAAGATTAAAGTTATATGGTAAACCTAGAGCCCAAACAAACCACATTAGAGCAAATGAAAAGGCTCTGTGATGAACTTCAGGATAAAACAGGTGGATTCAACACAGGAGCAAAGGAAGGATATTTTTCAGCTTCTTTGGAGAGTTCAAGAATGAATTTATGGCAACAACAGCTGGAAAGATTTTGTTTATCTGTCTACCTACTATAAGCTCTAGAGAAACCAGAAAATTATACATTAAAGGCAATGTAATCAAATTCGCCCATGGCTCAGCAAATATTTACAATGTTTTAGAGGATAGGAAAGAAGGGAAAGGTATGTGTAGTGGGGTTGGGGATATGGTAGGAATTATATTCTTTTCTGTAGCTAGAAACAGAAAAATCAAGAAATATATGCTTTCTAATAATGCAGAGGAAAACAAACACCAGGAAAAAAAATAAACAGCTAATGAGGCACATTCAACCAATATTTATTGAGCACCCACTGTATGTCAAATACTGTCAGCATTTCTCAACCTTGGCACATTTTGGACTGGGTAATTATTTATTCCTGGTGGCAAGGGTAGGGGATTGTCCTATGCATTGTAGGATGTTTAACAGCATCTCTGGCTTCTACCCATTAGATGCCAGTAGCACCCCCTCCAGTCATGACAAAATGTCTCCTGACATTGCCAAATGTCCCCTGGAGGGCAAAATCAGCCACCAGTTGAGCACCACTGTGCCAGGTAACAGGGATAGAGCAACAACAACAAAAAAAAGAGCTGAACATAATTACCTCTAAAAATAGGTTTGGGGTGTGAAGGAGTAGGGCAGTAGAACGCATTTTTATTCATAAGCCTTGTAGAATTCTGACTTTTAAACCTGTATTTGCATATTGCATTAATAAAAGAAAGCAGGTAATCTAAGAGAACAGAGTCTGTTTATACCTTAATTGAATAAATATTTCTACACAAGGCAGTAGTCATGCAATTCCAGATTTGAATTCCAGCTCCACCACTTACTAGCTATATAATCTTAGACTAGTAACTTAAAACCTTTGAGCTTCATTTTCTTCAATACTGTAAAATAGGAATACTCACCAAGGTTATTGTATTATGTATTATGATGCAAAAATACATATAATGTATGTTATATAGTACCTGCATTTAAAGAATTCAATAAAATATAGCATCCTGGAAAGTACACCTACTCACTAGTTTCCATATGCCAGATCTTTTGGAATAACTAATAGCATCTTGGGTATATAAACCTGGTGCTATAACTTGTCATACTTTAGAGTCATGAGGCCATCTGAGTAGCATACTGGGACCTATGCCATTTATAGCATGCACTGTAATCATGTACCTTGACTTTGCTCTTGAAGTCACTGTATGCACTGAGAATAAAGAAGCTGATCTGATGCATGAATAAAGTTAATTGAAGTATGTTGCAGTTTTACCTCTTATCCAAGTGTCAGACAGCAGAAGTCCATGTAAGCATCAAGCAATTCATTTGATCGTGGCTATGAGAAATTTATACACATTTAAAACAAAAAGGAGTGGACCAAATGGAAACAATAAAGCTTTTTGCAGCATGAAATATATAAATAAGATTTTTACAATTTTGTGTGGACCTGTTTCATTCCTTTCCACTGCTCCTTGAATTCTTTCAATATTTTGCATGTTAATAAAAGTGAGCTATTTTATTTAGGTTTAATTAAGATGTGAAACTTCTGTATCATTAAATTCTTAACAAAATCCATCTCATTATTCACAAAAAATATAATAGCATAAATTATTCTTATATAGTCTAGATATATTATCTCTATCCTCACAGTCTGAGCTACCTTGTAACAGATATCATTATCACCATTTAACATACTCATTAATTCAAAATATTAATTGAACACCTCACCTGATCTATAGCATGCTCTCTGGGGAATATAGCAGTGAAACAAAAAACCCTGCCTTCATAGAGCTTACATTCTTGACAAACCATAAATAAAATTTACATGATGTTAGATAAGGACAAAAAATAATGTGTTGAAGGGGATCAAGGCTTCTGGGATGTAGATATGGGGTTAGCAATTTTAAATAGGGTTGTTAACGGATAGCGGCATTTAAGTAAAATCATGAAGTGAAGATGAGGAAACTGAGGCTCAACGTAACTTGTTCAAGGTCACAAAGTTAATAAAGCTAAGAAGAGTACAGCTGAACACAATAAGGAAGGCACCTGGAATCCTGGTGCATCATTTCAGAAAAGCTGTTCAGCTTTATTGAGACTTTTTGGGACTGGTCAAAACCAAACTAAAAATTTGTTCTTTTAGATAGCTCTAGTAAGTACTGAAGTGTGCTCATCAATCCAGAATTGAAAACATTAAATTTGTGTTTATTTTCATTTCAGGACAAAGACTCCAAAAAAACAAGGAAGATTCTTAGGAGGATATGGTGGAAACATTTCAAAAAGGTCATAATCATCACCGTGGCAATTCTTCTTTCAATCATCATTATTCTTTTAAGTACAAATGTAATACCAACCTGACCCTTCCTCTCCCCACCCCCAGCAGGTATCAATAAATTGTTATATGTTCTACAACCAACAATCATGAAAGCATTCTGTAGTAACAGGACTGGAGAAAGAGGGGGTTGAGAGTATTTCCTTTCCCATTAGTGTTCCTTGATTCTTGTCTTTGTACTTCTTTCATTTTCCATAATCCTGTTTATTTCCACTGCTCCACCACTTCCCCAGCCTTTTTTCAAGAGAACAAACCCTGGAATCAGATTGTCAAGGTTCAACACTCTGCTCTGCCACCTACCGTCTAGGAAACTTTGGACAACTTAACCTGTGCCCATTTCCTCATCTGTCAAATGGAACTAATATACCACATAGAGTTTTATCATGTCTACCACATAGTAAATATTTAAGTGTTAACTATTACTTAATAGGAATAGATAGTATTAATGACATTGATTAAATCCCCGTTTTTACTCCTTACTCAGAAATGACCCTGACCTTAAAATTCTCTTGAAAATGTAAGAATCTAAACCTGAGTACAGTCCAGAGATACACATTCACGTCTACATATTCTTTCATTTGAAGTGAAAATTCAAGCCATTGTTTTATATTAGGCGTTTCCATGAATAAATATCAAAAAATTGAAAAGCCGTATCATTTCTGCAATAAATGTTTCTGTCTGTCTTGCTATGCTAACAACCTTTTCTTGAGTGCTCAGTTCATCCAGTAACTTCAGATCACTAAGATTCCCAGTGACCAAAGCATGCACCTTTACTTTGCATCTTATAACGAGATTTCCTGAGTTCTAGTTCCTAAGTGGGAACTTGAGATCTAAAGTCAGTTTTAAAAATCATTTAGTGATCCATGAGGATTAAAAGATTAGAAAAGGGATTCCTTCCTGTGAGATAACTCATACTGATTCTGATAAGGATCAAATATCAGCATTTTAAATAGGCACCAATTCCTCTAGCACAGTATCACCTTTCCCTTCACAAAATGTTTTTTGAAGGATTTTAAATGTTAGAAACTTTGGAGTTTCTTAATTTATTCCCAGGAGAAAAAATAGGTGATCTATTGAATATTTATGTACTCTGACACAATGTACTAAGTGCTTTGGGGGTATGAGTGTCATTTAATTTTACAATGACATAAAAAGGTAAAAACTATTGTTAGCATAATGTAAAGCACACAGAACAAGTTGGCACATAAATGCTATGAAAATGTTCATGTTATCATTTTTAAGATAAGAAAAAAGCAAAGTTAAATGATATGTTTAAGATCACACAGCCTAGAATCTGAGATTTTACTGATTCAAGTACTGTGGTATAAGGCCATTAAACCCATGTTTAATTCAGTGTATATTATCCAACCCTTTGTGGGCCAGATAGGTTACATCAGTACCATTTTGCCTTTTCCAGGTTGGCAGGATTTTTCTGGGGGGCAGAGACAGAAATTTAGAGTATTGTGAGAAGAGGAAGTGTCATCTATTTTGCTGCCACTATTTTTGAAGCTCCATAAAATTTGCCTAACATTTCTGTAATTTACAATTATGTACACAATACATTTGTATCCTGGATGCCAGTTAATACTAGCATATTTATTGCTATAAGACATCAAACTTACAGATACCTAATCTAGCCCCCAATTTTACATATTAGGGTGTGAAGACCCAGAGCCTAAAAATGAATGTAGCTTTGCAAGCTCCTGACCAGTTGCAATATGTTTAAAGCAGAGGCTGTCACCCTGTTTCTGGGCAACAAGTCCACGTAATGACTGTTTTCCTAGGTTGTCTTAGTTTTCGAGATGACTTACATTTTTACCGACTGTTGAAAGTTGCCAGAAGAAAAAGAAACCACTCCTCACTTAGTAGGGGATTTCCCTATTTGTGCAACATACCTGAGTAGAAGCAAATATTGAGGGATCTTAGATCTTCCATTATGCATTCTAATTTTGAGCTCCTACTCTGTACCAAAATAATTCTAAAACATTAGTGTTTATTCTAAGTTACCACATTGATAGAAATAACCGATGTCTGAGAAATTCATGGCTGTATATAAAAGTGTAAGCAATAGTCCTAATCCTTAAGGGAAGCATACTTACAGTTGAAGAGGCAAGACCAATAAAAATCATAAATGTTAAATAAAACATTTAGTTCACAGGTACATCACGTGATACAGAATAGATTCAGGAAAGATAATGGTCAACACCAGCTCGAGTCACTGAGGAAGATTTCATGGGTTTTAAGTGGGATGGACACTGGATCTCATTAGAAATCCAATTTATCTCCATAGGTAAAGGCAGTCCAGTCATCAGTAGCAATTAAGTTACTGAGCACTTACATGCCAGTAGCTGTGTAAGTACTTTAAAGGTTCTTATTTAATCCACCTAACAACCCTGATAGGTACTGTTTTTCCTTTTTATAAGAGATGAGAAAACTGAAGCACAAGTCACATCACTTGCCCCAGTCCACTAGGCTAGTAAGAGATCAAAAAATGAAGACACTGCTTGCTGTGAGTGGTGAAGGTGGACAGGCTTTGGGAGTTCACATTCAAATGGTCTTCAGCAGAGGTCAGCCTTGGTTCTCTTCATTTCCCACTCTCAAAGTTACTTTTTTTCACTCCCATGATGTTACCTTCTCCAGAATTAACCTCTTCTGAATTCCAAACCATTTCCCAACTCTCTATTGGACACACTCTCCTGGGTATCATGCAAAACACCTCAAATTTTAAATCCCAAAACTACATTCTTCCTACTTTCCTGCAAAACTGCTTATTTGGGTTTATTTCCTCTCTATGAAGGGAATCACAGCTACTCTGGAATCTAGATGTCTTAGCTTACCTTGGCTCCTCTCTTCCCAAATTTACTCACCAGAATCACAGAGCTTCCTCAAATTTCCAGAAGGTTCACAGCCAGAGAAACCCAAAAGAGTTACAGAAACAAAAGTAGGGAGTCTCTGCAGGTGCTCAGGCAAACTTCAGAAAGAGTACTCATCTCATGGTGGACGCTATGTGTGTCTACTCCCCAGTTTGGCCACATTGTACTCTTCATATTCACTCCCCAGCACATACAGGCATTAACATTTGATACTGTTTCGTATGCATTATTTCCATATTTCTTAAAGTCATTGCAATAAATATAAAGCTTTGGTTTTCAATCATTAGTATCAGAATCACCTGGGGATCTTAAGTAAAACAGATGTCTGGGCTCTCTATATCCCTGAGGATTTTACTTAAGGCTGGGATGGGGCCTCAAAGTGTGTGTAACCCCAGGATGAAGTTGAAAACTAACCTCAAAGCACTTTTCACATGACTATCATTCAATGTCCACACCTAAGATATAATAATTGTACATTTGATACCTTAAGTTAAAATTTTATTTGCCCAATAACACAGGACAAATGATAGCTGGACCTCAGGCCCATTTTTTTGAAATTGTCTATTCCACTGAATATATTTAACCAGAATTTTTAAAAATCTGCTAAATAGTATGTCTCACACATTTTAATAAATGTGAAAAGGATTATTTTTGTTTCAAAAGTTCTTATCTCATTATAGAAACTTGGCAGAACCTAGAATAACAAAACCATTATTTAATTCCACCCTCTGATTTTTAAAACAAAAGGTAAATCACAAGCTGGTTACAGAGTTCACTTATGGAGGGGCAGACCTGCTCAGCACACCATGACCTGCCAACATGGCAACCTCTCTCATCAGGCCAGCACTGAGTGACCACATGCCTTCAAGGGACACAAACATAAAAAGTGGAAACAATACTGATAGGCTTACAAAAAAAGCCTAAGTGCCATGGTTAATTAACACTGTTACTACTATATACATCAAATTCAACTTGCCATTTTCTGAATTTATAAAAGTCTACATAAACAATAAAATGCTCCCCAGCGCTTTTAATGGTCTCACTACACTTGACAGCAAACCCAATAGAGGCCAAAGACTGAATATCCCATATAGAATCTTCCCTCCTTTCAATATCCTTCCTCGTGAACATACTGAAAAATGGAAATTGCCTTTTTTTTTCTATCAAATTCAGTGACTTGTAATACTGTTTGACCACTTATGCATAAGCTATCTTTCAAAAGAACCCATCATTTAAAAAAATTCTTATATTTTAAACATGATAGTAGTTGCCTTACCTTTTCAACTAAGAAAATAAGATCTATGTTATTTAAAGTATTCATCCAAGAGGGAAAAGCTTAAATTAAAAAAAAAAAAAAAAAAAAGACAGTGCAAAAAATGCATGAGTGCTGTAAGAGTTTAATTATAAGACATAAGCACTACATTATAATTTGAACATAAGCTTTCAGAAAAGAGAATTTAGTGCAAATTAAAATCCCATTAAAGCCCACTATAAACTTCATATGAAGACTCTAGAAGTAGGCTTCTAGAACTGGAAACACTTGGTTCCAACAGAATTTGCTTGGGGAGACTGTCTTCAAAATGTTATATGATACAGAGAACATCATGTTAGTTTAAAATCAAGTCAACCAGGTACTTAAAAAAGACATGCTGATAGGTCTTAATACATAAAACTAATTTATCAGTAGCATGCTTTATATATGATTGCGGAAGCAATTTACAACAATTTCTCAGCATTTCGAATTCTTCTTTATTGCCTTAACCAATCTCTTAACTACACTGTAATTATTAAACAGCCATCTTGCAAATGTTTATTTTTAAAAGGGTTCCACTTCATCAGTCTGAGATTGGCAAGTATTTTCTAAAAATGTGATTAAGCCCTGTATAATCCAAAGCCATCCATACAACAGCAAAACAGGGCAATTATACTTTTTCTCAAGTATTTACTCAAAGCATAGCTTCCATGACATGTTAAATGTCACATTTAGATAGTAGCATTAACAGACCTCCTAAGTTTCTTCAAATATTTTAAAAAGAGCCAGGAAAGTAACCTTGCTATCAAATTCTAAAGTATGAACAGAAAATAGACTATCCAATGACAAAATAAAATGTATACCAACTAACCTTTAAATAAATGATCTTCCCAACACCAAGTGGCTTAGATATTTCTCAAAATAGAATCCAATAACCTCTATTATCACTGTTAAATGAATCAGCACCTTTCCCAATGCTTATCTGCACTTTCTTTGAAGATTTTTAAAAATTCCTGATAACTAAAATACCCTATTTGGATTGCTGTAACAAAGAACACCTTGTTCTTTAAGGGATCTAATTCCTATAAAGCATTTCACCCTTTTTAATAAGTATAATTTTATTAAGTCCTCTTTTCATCCCATTAGAGCATACTTCTGTCTCCCAAAATTATCTGCCCTTACAGGGATGCAGAAAATTAACTTAGTAGTTACCTCACTGCTGTCTTCCTAAATTATAGTCCCTTGGATACCAGTCTTTACCTGAGGCTGCTGAATTACACACCCTTCTTGATAATCTACAAGATAGTAAGGACAACAGGGCAATATTTATTAACTAACCCAACTCTAGACAACAGCCAAAGTCAATTTCAATGAGTTGCTGATTACCAATTCATAATAATGTAAAGGATGAGTGAGATCAGTGACAAATCAAAGGTGGCAATATGCAGGAAATAAGGAGAGTGTATTCCCTGTAGAGAATTAAAAAATAAAACCAACTCACCATGTTTCCAGCCTACAGCCACCCCACCAAGTCCCTTTCCCACTTAGGACACTTGTTCATTGTCATGTACTCATTAGAATGCTATGTCTTTTAAGATTTTTTTTTTCATGTTAGAATTAAGGTCCAAGATTAAAATGCTTGAGCGGTCTGTTTTACCAAAATGCATTTTTTTATGAGAAGAGTAAAAAAATCCTTATGGAACAGCATGTTTAACTCTATTCCACCTTAAAACAAGTCCTTAAACTTTAGTGTAGCAAAGATTACGTGGAGTATGTGAAATACAGAATCCCAGGGAAAACCCCCAAATGATTGATTGATGTAAATGGCCTGCAGGCCTCTTTGAAATGCCAACCAGATTATAATCAACTCTAGATTTTAGGCAACTGACAGCAACTAACGGGCCAAGTAGATTCAATTTGCACAACTGGATATTCATCTTTATGAATCATTTTTACCCATGAAAGTGTTCAGGCTAGACTCAAACTAAATACGGCCAGTAGTGAAGAAAGGATAAAGTATGTACCCTTCTCAATTTTGTCAAAAGGGGGGAAAAAATCACAATGCATGACATTTCAGGTCCTCCTTGATTATTAGCGCACTGATAAACTGCGCTATTAAAACTGCTCCCGAAGAAATTCACTGAAATGTGTTACTATATTTATTATGTATGGATCTAGATTTTGACATCTGAGGGTTAATATGGACCTCAAACCAAATAAACTCATTACACATTCCAGGACCAATACAAATAGTGTATTGGACAGTGGGTTCAATCTTGGTTTTCAAAATTCCCAATACCTCAAGGATCTAGACAAAGTACTTTTAAAGTACAAAATAACTTTAAAAAATTTTTCCAAGCAGTAAAACAATGGAAGCACATATAGAACACAAAGGCCTAATAATTAGATCTCAAGATTATTGAGACTGTCTTTCAAAATTATCTCAGCATGAATGGCACCTGGACAGGTGTTCCACACTGTATTCTAACACTTGTCACCACCAACAAATGAAGCAACTGCCATCCCAATGTGGAAAGAGTAACATGGTAACAAGACCTGAAATCTTATAATACACATTAAATGATATAAAAAGAATAAGAGGAAACCCAAAACCCTAGGAAGATAGATTAACTCACCTGGTTGCAGACATCTAGTAAACCAAAACTTATCAAAATTTGAATTAGGGCAGACCTAAAAGGTTCATACATTACTTGAAAAGGACTGGTAGCTTGTACAAGAATACAAAACTGATGCAGAAATTGAAATCAAAGTTACCTAGCACTATCCATTAGCAAAAAAGAAACTGATTCTATAATAAATTAGCAAATTGTGAACTTTGTTGGCCGAATTCTGAGTACTGAACAACCTCTATTTTAAATTACCTACCCTTTTTTTGTTCCTCAAATCTTCCATCACCAACCACACACAAAAAGGCTGCCAAAAATATACCTGATCACTTCCAGTCCCTTCTGAAATACTAAAACTCAGTACTTAAAAAGAATGGGGCAACAACAACAAAAAAAAACCCATTAAGGATCAAGAATGCGAGCAGAGACAACAAATTTTGAAAGCTGCAGTTTCTGAACAAATGGTAATTTTACTAAGCAGACATAAAAACTGACTATCGTGTTAAGATTATCTCAGTTTATGCCACAGACCACCACCCACCCCAAAGGCTTATTAGCAAGTGGCAGCACAAGTACCTTCAGAAATATAGACACTAAGAGATTTGAGACAAGCAGTTAACCCTCCCCCACCCCTTCTCTCTGTACTGCTAGACAACTGAATTTCCCCCATCCTGGCAAAAAAAAAAAAAAAAAAAAAACTGGAGATTACCTGAAGTGGATTAAGGGAGGGTGATCTTTGGACTCAATAGGCATACAGTGATGAAAATACTAGTTTGTTGATATCACTTGTCTGGCAGCCAGGTTTCTTACCCTTCAGACGGTAGAATGGAAAAAGACTTCTCTAGTGAACCTAACCAGATCCAGGAGGGAGAAATGTACCAAGGAGTTCCTCCAATCACCCAATAGTGAAACCCATGGTTGACGAGCTCCCACCTCCCAGCCCAATTCACAACATCCAATCAGCTTTTAAAATGCTCCACCCCTAAATATGAGCCAAGGATCACCAAACATGGGGAAAATCTCCACTATGAGAGGCCAAAGCAACATCAAAGTAAAGCGACTTGGAGGAAACAAACCTTAACAGATAAGGTTAATAAATTCGTATGGATAATGAATGCATCCGTGTAAAAACAGGTTGCTGTTTATAACACAGGTTGGAGGGGAAAGTCTTAGAAATTAGAGATGAGTAAAATTTAAAACCTTTTAAAAGTTGAAAGATTAAGATGTGAAAATCACTAAGAAAGTATAACAGACTGCAATGGAAAATAGGAAAATAGATGTCCTGGGCTCACACCCAAATAACAATTCAGAGAACAGAGATTGGGGTGGCAGAGAAGGGAATGAGGGAAGAATCTGTTCAGTAACATTTCCCAGAATTGAAGAGCAAGTTTATACAATGGAACCACTAAATACCCAGCACAATGGATAAAATAAACCCGACAGTCATGATATTTGAGAACACTGGTGACGGAGGTAAAAATCCAAAGATATTTCAGAGTAAAAATATTTCATCTGATCAAAAAAGCATCACATTTCTTCACTAATCTAGAATTCTCTACCTAGCCAAACTACTAATCTTGTTATAGTGAAATAGACCCTTTTAGACACAAAAGTCTCAAGATGCACGAAGAAAAACTCTGGGATTCAGGAAATGAAACTCTAAATGGAAAAAGGAACCCCCACCCCCACAACCTACTGATGATTAAAAGTCCCAACTCAAGTTATTCAACAATTTTGAAGGACAATGAATTCAGACTGGAATATATAAGACCTAAGAAAAACATGAAGCTGATAAATGGACTTGTATAAAGGGAGTTTTCCAATTCTGCGTAAGTTTGAAAGTAACTTAGAGCCTGGTATAGAGGAAAATATTCATTTAGGTCAAGAGATAATGCCTGAAATGGATCTCAGAATAGTATTTCAAATGTGACCTAGAATACATGGAAATAGTATAAAAATTGAGTCATTTTTTTCTTAACTCTAAGTGCAAGTATAACTTTTATTAAAAAATCAAGTGAGAACGAATCATGCCCCAAAACTAAAACATTACTGAGGGCAAAGAACTAAACCTGAGCACAGCTTTACTCATTTCCTACTAACTGAATCTATCAAATAATGGGACAAGGGAAACACTATCAAAAATTAAAATTTGATAGCTTTATGTTAGCCAATGCAAACCTCACTTTTTAAAACTTAAGTGTTTAATCCAATCAGTATTAACTCCTTTTTTAAAAAGATTCTGATGTGGAATATTTACATAAAATACACATAGTGCTGCTTAATAATCCTAACATAAATTCAGTAATTTATATCAGGGGTCTACAAACCTTTCTGTATATACCCAAACAGTAAATATTTTAGGCTTTATAGTTCTCCTTCATAACTAACTCTGTTGTGGCACAAAAACAGCTATATGATATATAAATAAACATAGCTGTGTTGCAATGCAAGGTCCCCATATTAGATGTCTATCATGAAAGTTTTACTTATTTAGTAACACTAATTTTTACTCAGTAA